>JAAEAF010002908.1:0-145386 GCA_011037195.1 Triatoma infestans | reverse complement strand
AGGCCTGCATCGGATTGAGCAAGAACAAGCTCCATGTTCTTACCGGTTTTCTCACGGGGCATTACCGACTTAGAGGACACCTGGTGAAGCTGGGTTTGGAAAGTGACAGCTCATGCAGATTCTGTGGGGAGCTGGAGGAAACTCCACTACATCTTCTAAAAGACTGCGAGGCTGCCACTCAGAGAAGATTCAAGAACCTGGGTAGCTAGCAGGAGAAGGAGGGGGATATACCCCCTTTAGAGCCCGTCAGGGGTTTTGGGATTCATCAGGGATCTCAACCTGATGGAGGTTTTGTAGAACGGATGTTCAGAGAAGGTCATCTGTTCGGGCAATAGCCTGCAGCACCCAGGGGGCATAGCACAATAGATCGAAAAGGGTCGCGGTGCATTGGCCACCCATTCGAACAAAAAAAAAATGTGTAGTTCACCCACGTAGTTTAAAGTAAATTTTGGACCCGTTTTAGAGAAAATAGCAGAAAACTGAAAAATACTTCTGAAAGTAAAAACGCACTTCCGATCATCGATTTTTCTTTAAACTCGGAATATCAACAACATATTTAATTCTAATTAATTTTATTTAGAAGATAAAATTGTGTAATGAACTGAAATAGCGCTTTGAGGAAAACCTAACCCACCCGTCTCTCAATACTGCCCTTAAAATGATTTCCCGGAGAAACGTTTTGGCCCCGTGCCCTCACAATTGATCGTTATTGCTGAATAAGCGCTTATTTAAACTGAAAAATAAAGGTGATATACGTAAATATTTTTTGTGTGTGTTAAAGTGGTACTTGCACTGACTTACTTTAAACGGTAGCAAGTACATAGTTGTGAGGGGTCTCCTGCGTCCTCGTCGCCGGGGCTGGTAACCGGTCAACTTTTGACCGGGCTGAAGGGAGACGTATTAAGAGAATAAATCGGATTAAATGGAGAATAGCAAATAGGAAAGATAAGGGACCTATTAGTAGGAGAGGGTACGGTGGCACCAAACCGCTCTTTTTAGAGCGTGGGTATAGCCAATTCGGCTTTTACCCAATGTAAATAATTGTATTATAGTGTATTATAGGTTTATTTCTCTGTTGACGATTTATTAAATGTGTATAGTGATAATTGATATATGACGATTACATTTGTTCTGTTTGCTATTTTTGTTGTTGATATATTTATTTATGTAATATGTGCAGATAGGTTTCAGTTAATTACTTATGGGTGATCTGTTGTTTAGTTTTAATTAGTGATTTTATGGTTGTTTTTGTTGTTATGTATAGACTATAGTTAATCTATTTATATTATATTTTTATATTCAATACTTCGATATATATATATATATATATTTCCATATTTAAATTCTGTTTTATTGAATGGTGGAATTAATGACTAGGTTTAGTACATTTTAGTGGATTGATTTTGAAATTGAATGGAAATTAATAAGAAATCTACTAATGAGAGGGAAAGGGAACCTCTCATGCTTGGCCAGAGTGTTTGGATATTTAGGAGTGACGGTAAGGTCCAGAAAGCTGAAGTAGCGTCGTCTTTTATGAACTTGAGAGAGTCACCGGGCAAGGAAATACAAACCTTTGTCTCCGTAGAATGGATAGATAAAGCCACAGGGTTACTGTTGCGGAAAACTTTACCAATTGATCAAGTGTTTCCCCGAATAGAGAACCTCTGTAAGAGATCTTCAGATGACGTCTTGTCACCCGATCATCCTGTTTGGACTTATAGGCAAAACGATGGTCAAGACCAATTGTCGAATGGCGATACACGGTATTCTGAACCAGATGTTATGGACGAAACCAGTCCCACAAAATCTGGGATTGCTTGTTGCACTTGTAAACAGGTGTTTAAGAATCAGCGGGGCCTGCAGATACATGTAGCAAAGAAACATCCTGTTGAAGCCAATGCGAATAAAATAAATAAATTGTTTAAGACTGAAACAATAACTAAAGAAAAACTCCCTATTCACGATAATTTGAAAACGGATTTGGAGAAATGGACCGTCAATTTTAAGAAACTTCTACAAAAATGTGATAACTTCCAACTAAATGATTTTGAGAAATGTGTGAATGAATTTATGCAATTCCTCCGAGAAGCAAATAATCTTCTTCCTGGTCCTAAACATCCTGCAAAGCGGTATTACAAAATGAGAAAGAAAGAAGAATTGAGAATAGCAGGAAAGGGTGCTGGACAAGTCTCAAATCCTACAAGATCAAATAAAGCAGCTAGGGAGCGTAGAAAAGAACAGTACCAGTATGAAGTGGCCCAATACAATTATTACAACCGACGTAAGAAAGTTGTACGCGGTATTATGAACGCCGATGCCCCGAAGCAATGTCCAGTTGGTATAGATTCTATAGAGGACCATTTTAAGAAGACCTTTACTAGGGAAAACAGCGCGCAGACAGACAGGTATGAAACAAGTAGTGTTAACCCAAACGTTGTTACGGTTAGTCTCCAAGCTGTGCACAGGGCTATAAAGTCAACGTCATTGGACACAGCATCCGGTCCGGATGGTGTTCTGATCAGAACAATAAAATCTCTCGACATAGCCCACATAATCAAAATTATAATTGAAATTATGTTAAGGTCATCTTACGTACCTGAAATTTTTAGATTGGGAAGAACCGTTCTAATATATAAAGGAAAAGGAATAGCCACAGACATCTCATCCTGGAGACCTATAACGGTCTATCCCATTCATTATAAGACGGATTGTAGAAAAAGTACTGGATGCCGAACTGAGAAAGCAGACAGCTTTTCATAGATGCCAAAGGGGTTTTGTCAAAGGAATGTCAGGATGTCACGTAAACGCTAGACTGGTAGATGGTATTCTGCGGGATTCCAAGGAAAATAAAAAAGATGTTGTTGTAGCATTCCTCGACGTCACAGGCGCCTTTGATAACGTGGGCCATCAGCACATTGTCCAATGCCTTGAGGAGAGAGGATTATCTAGTGACCTTAAAGACCTTATAGCGGCTCTTGTTACAAAAAATAGTATAGCAATTTCAGCTGGGATAAATAAGACCCAATCGATACGTGTGTTAAGAGGCGTCCCGCAAGGAGGTCCTCTCTCACCTTCTCTTTTTAATCTGGCTGTTGATCACTTGTACGAAGAGATCTGCGATAGCCAGATGGCAGATCAATATGGGTATAAGTTAAATAATGGTCAAGATGGAATTATTCTAACCGGATTTGCGGATGATGTGGCTGTTACAGCGAATAGTATTAAGGGTGCCGAGAGAGTGATAGACTTGGTCCAAAGACTATTCAGGGAGATAGGGTTAAATATTAATCCCAGTAAGAGCACTGCCATTGTTGTTGAAAACGGCATATGGTTAAGCAGAACCTTTCCCTAGAAAATGGAGGCTGCATCAAATCTTGTGAACAATCCGAGACAATAAAGTACCTTGGCTGCTCGTATTCTGGTGAACTGGTTTTTGATCAAGATGCGGTTAAAAAACTCAATGAAAATATGAATAAACTGACCACATCCAATTTATTGAAACCAGACCAGAAATTGAATATTATAAATCAATACATATTCCCGACGATGGTATATCCTCTCCAAACTGCCCCTCTAACAAAACTTAAACCAGCGTTACTTGAAGGAACGGATGTGCTGATCAGAAGAAGTGTTAAGGCTATGCTCGGCCTACCGGCAAGCACTGCTTCGGCAATGTTTTATGCCTCTCGTCGCTATCGCGGCTTAGGCTTGCTTAGATGCGAGTGGGAGGCTCCTCTGCAGCACTGGTCACTTGCCCAAAAGCTCGCAAAAGTTCGGGATGCCCATTTTCAACAAATATTTGATTACGAGGTTGAAGCGAAGATATGTGCATCCAGGTTGAACATATGTTCCGAAAAAGATTTTCCTAGCATCAGAAAGCTTAGACAGCAATTAAGAGAAAAATCTTTTGAAGAATGGACAAACTGTAAATGGCAAGGGGTTGGGGTATGCCACTTTAAGGACAGCCCAAAATTAAATCAGTTATGTATACGACAAGAAAATCTTATCATGTTCAGAATGGAGTAATGCTGTTAAGCTGAACATAAACTATGCCCCACTTCGTGCTGTTCCTGGGGTTGGCGGACAGTCGGCAGGAGCTGTTGGACCCCTCTGTCGCAAATGCGGCAGAGAGCCTGAAACACCAGCGCATGTGCTTGGTAATTGTCCTGACAACATGCTTCTTGTAACTAGACGCCACCATAGGGTAAAGCACGCCTTGATGGAGATTATGGAAAAAAAAGGTTATGTGACTCTCGAAGAGGTATACGCTGTAGATACAGATGGATCTACAAGATACGCTGATATTATAGCGTTTGACAATGCCAGCAATGTAGCATATATTTTGGATCCGACCATCCGTTTCGAGAGTAAGGATCCGAAACAGGGCGAGAAAATAGATGAGGAGAAAAGGGCAATTTACGAAAAATGTATTCCCTTTTATAAGGAGAAGTTTGAGGATCAGTTCGGGGTAAGGGAGTACAAGGTGCATGGCTTGTGGTTTGGTGCCAGAGGTGTGGTGCCTAAGACAACCTTGGACTTTTTCGACAAGGTAAATATTAGCCTTAAAGACATAGCTCCTTTAGTGGAGAATATTTTAGTTGACTCCCTGGGAATTATTTCCCAGCATATTTACAGATAAATTTAATGTATATACGTAGTTAGACTTAGATGCACTTTATGTCATCTATACATATTATGTCTTTTTTATTTGAGACTGGACATTAGGACATCTTTAAATTTTTTAACTTTTTATGAATAGGTATCATCGCTTTTTAGTATGTCTACGGATTGATGAGTACGCTGTGTGTTGGAGCACCTCAATTTAATTGAGCAGCCTCACTTGATTTTGATTAAGTGTTCTCTCTGTAGGTCTTTGTATGTTGTAGTTGATATTTAAAGTTTGAAGAAAATCGTTGGAACCGTTTTTTGAGAAAATAGCAGAAAACTGAAAAAAACCTTTGAGTAAAGTGGAACTTTCGATTGAATGATTTTACGAAAATCTTATTCTCAGGTCTCCTGGTGGCACTTTAATGAAATATTAAGTTTGAACTGAAATAAGTCAGAAGTGCGGCTTTACTGAATAATTTTTTCAGTTTTTTTTGTTTTAGTGATTTTCTACATAAAAATGCCGATAGTTTTAAACACCAATAAAAATTTGTAAGTGTGAAGAAAATTTGCCATTTCGCAGTAAGAGAAAGTCGTGTGAGTGTGTTCTCAGATTTATTGTTTTTCATTTCCTATTTAACAAACAACCCATGCGAAATAAATTGATTAATTTGAAAAGAAGCCATGCACAAATTTGGATAATTAATTATTTTCAAGATCCCTTCTTTTGACCCGTTGACCAATCAGTATATAGTATTTACCGTCGAAATGCTAATGCCAAAGAAATATAAATTTGTGTTCGGGCGGGAAGTGATGAATAAAGCAAGTCACCAAAAGGTGGCTATGGGTTTCATGATATTGATTGATAACTTTATATTAAAAAAATCAATAACAAAATGCACGCACCTACTAATAGGGGTTTAATAGATTCTAGGAATCCATAATTTAATTGTTATGCAACGGTATGTGGAGAATATATCATTAGTTAGGCATAATGAGTAATATTAAGCAATGACAGATACTACATCATTGAATTATATATATATATATCTAAACATTAGTTTGCCTCATTCGATGATACATCGCAGATGCCACATATTGCCCATTGTATTATTAATTATTGCTAGCGCTATCATCTCTGTATCCTTTGGACCATCTTCCTTTCTAAATCATCTCACATTTTAACTGTCACTCCGTTTCATATATACGAGCATATCATTTAGTTAAATTAAATTTAATTATATATCATCATATAGCAACATTAAATGAAGCATTTAATATTATTAATTCTTGCTTTTTTTTTCCCCCCCCTGACACTGCATGGTTTCATATCTTTCTCATCATATATTGACCAAACCTTGGTTAGGATATTTTTAGTATCCTTGTTTTTCGAGTTGCCATTTCAGTCACAACTATTTACGTAATAATAACTAAATGACGTATTTTATGCATGACATTAATAATTGATTCATTACATTCATTAAACATTCTTTATATAAATTCTGCAAAGAAATTATCCCCCCCCCCCAAAAAAAAACAATTTAAATACAAATAACAATCTTACATCTTCACATGACAAAGTCAGTACCACCAGAACTATAACAGCATGATAAATGAGTCTATTGTTATTCCTCCTTCTAATTCGTTAATTATAGTAATTTATACACTCTTGTTTTAGTTTCTTAGTTTTATATTCAATATCTTTCTGATATTTATAAAATATAAAAAGAAGAAAAGATAAAAATAACGTAACCATTTTTGTTTTATTTTTTTTTTACATTTTTACTTATTCTTCATCTTTGTCATTACCTCCCTATCGATTAAGCAATTGTTTAATGTCACCTTATTATTACATAAAATATTCTAAATTAAATTCGTTAGTTAAATAATTTTTTTTAAATAGGGACTCATCTATTAAAAAAATCAGATAATTGTAACCAATTTTGGCAGAAAGAAATGTGGTATTGAACACGCACACGACTTTCACATTCTCCATTTAATACAATAATTATATGTTTTTGGTGTTCATGACGACCGATGTATTCAATGTTGTAAATTAGATGTTGAGGTTCAGTCATACAAAAGAAAACTCTTTTTAAATTTCTACCGAAGTTTCGGCAAATTTATTGCCTTCTTCAGGATCTGTATAAAAGTTTTAATACAAATAAAAAAAAAAAAAATAGAAAAAATAACATAAAATATACAGTTGAAATAAAATTTTTTTAAAATAAACTGTATAAATAAGCTAAATAAAAAGTATGATATATATAACACATTTAAATTTATTTTAAACTATTGTTGTAGAACAGATCAATATTAAACTAAATCCACAGTATTAAAACTTTGACAATATGTGCATATATAAGTAAAGTATGGAAATAACTTAGGAAATGTACTTAAAAAAAATTTCAGTTAGAATTATTTACAAACTGTAGTTTAACCTGTATTCAACCGTCCGCTGTATTCATGTTGTAAAATAGATTTTGAGGTGCGGTCATAAAAAAAGCATTTTAAATTTTCACCGACGTTTCGGTAAATTTATTCCCTTCTTCAGGGTCTGTACAAGGGTTTCAATAATAATAATAATAATTTATTTATTTGCCATCGGGGAGAACCCCCATACAAATAGAGTTGGTTCTGAACAATTTACTATAATATAATGTATACAACATCAAAATAATAAATATAATAATACAAACAAACCATTAGAGATTACATTAGGCGAAAAAAAAAGAATTTATGTTCGTAACTTCAAAGTACAATAGGTAAATAAATAAATAAATTAAGATAAATTGAAACTTAAACAAAATAATAGAAAATGAATAAACATCTTGCCTCCTAGTCTTAACTTAATAGTTAAATAATTTAAACCAAGTTTTACTTTTAGATTTAATCCAGATTTATTTTGATGTATCGTAAATTTCTATAACTTATATTTTCTCATGTTTAAGAGTAGGTTATCGTATAGTTACTCGTTAATTATGAATGATCTCAATTTCAGACAGGCGATTAAATAGAATATTAAGTTTTTTATCTTGTGATAGTCATTGTTAGCAAATAATGAAGGGAATGTATCGGCTGTTGTATCATTTACATAAGGTATATAGTGGTTTCTGAGAGCACAGTATATAGGGCATTTAACAGTAATGTGGTAGAGATCTTCTAAAACATTCATATTACAAATAGTACATATCTCTTTTGGCTTAATTATATAAACTAAATTTTTATAAGTAATTTTAATTTGATATTTACTAGATAGTCTTAATTGGGAGAAAATTTTGATTATGGTGAATGTTAAATTGGTGTTGCAGTAGTAATATTCTGTGGTGCTGGTGGCCTCTACAATTTGTTTATAAAATGGGCTGTATTCGCTAACGCGCTGTAGCTCAAGATCATCGGCTTTTAAATATTCTGAATATTTTTTTAAAACTATAGAAATTTTTCCTTTAAATTTTATTGGGTCAGTTACTGACAAAAGAGTGTTTTCGTCTATTTTTTTAAGTATTTCATATAATTGGGAATACCAATTAAATTTAATCGACCTCTGAATCTGATGATTTTCTTTCAATTTAAGATAACATATTTTTGGTATCCTATCACTATTCATTTTGAGAAGTTTCAGGACCCAGTTTAACGCAAGTTTTATTACTTTAAGTGATGAATGATCTACCTTATATTCCATTCTAATCAGCCAAAATGGTGTATTTTTGTTTAAATTAAAAAGTCTTTTATAAAAATATAAATATGCCCTTTCAATAATGTTAAGGTATCGCAACCCCCATATCTCGGAGCAATAGAAAAGAGTGCTCATGGCAATTGCTTCTTTTAGTTTATTTCGGCTAGTCCATGAATTAATTTTAGCTTTATTACAAATGTCCAATACGGCCCCTACCGCAGAACGTGTTTTTGCTTCAGCTGAGATGCTCGCCTTATGAAATACACTAGTATTAGAGAACTGAACACCCAGATAATTATAATAGGAGACCACTTCCAGTTCTTTACCTAAGTAATAAAATTTTTTGTTTTTACTTTGTACGCCTTTATGAAAGTGCAAAACTTTCGTTTTGGCACTGTTTACTTCTAATAAATTTATTGAAGCAAATTCGGCAAGAAGTTCTAACTTTCGTTTAGCATCCTTGTATGTGTCTGCGAAGATAATCTTATCATCGGCGTACAATGATATCAGCGCGTCAGTGGTTTGATTAATTGGAATTCCATAAGCCCCTTTGGATCTGAAAAACGATTCTATATCGTTAATAAACAGGCTGAAAAGGAAGCCGGATAGGACTTCGCCTTGAAGGACCCCTTTCGTCACTCTAACCTCTTCGGAGAGTTTTCCATTTACTTTTATCTGAATCACAGCCTGCTCATACAAACTAATTAATATACGAATTAATTTGCCACTAATGCCTAAACGATTTAATTTTTCCCACAGTAGGCAATGATTGACACTATCGAATGCTCGTTTGTAGTCAACAAATATAACATAGAAATCACTATTCCTATACCCTAATTTTATCTGAGCTATAGTGTTCAACAAAAAGAGGTTATCTTTACATGACCGATCTTTACGGAATCCACACTGCGATTCTGAGATACAATTATTTTCTTCGCTCCAGATAATTAATCTTTCGAGAATAATTTGTGTGAATATTTTAAGACTGGTGTTTAAAAGGGATATTGGGCGATAATTCTCAGGGGAGAGTTTATTGCCTTTTTTATAGATCAAAGTTACCACCGACTTTGACCAGTATGCCGGTATTTTTTCAGAAACTAAGATTTTATTAAACAAAGAGATTAAATAGAGTTGCCAGTTTTCTGGTAGATGTTTAAAATATTCATTTGGTATATTATCTATGCCAGGGGTTTTACCGTTTTTCAACTTCTTAATGGAGAATTGGAGTTCATTCAGGGTTATCTCAGAGTCTAGCACCGGGTTAGTTATATTAAAACAATAATTATTAGATATGGGCTGGTTACTATAAAACTGCTTAAAGTATGTTACGCATTGTTGAATAGATATCGGATGGTTTTGACGGTTTTTGGTTCTATAATTATTTATTGTTAGCCAAAATGCTTTACTGTCTTTACTTTCGTTTAGCCTGTTTATTGTATCTTGTTGGTAATTTTGTTTTTTTAGTTTTAATAAATTTCGATACTTTTTCTTTGATTTGTCATAAATTAGTTTAAGTTCGTGCATATAATTTCCTTTTTTAAAGTTTTTTAGATTAATTTCTACCATTTTCTTTTCATTTCTACATTCTTGATCAAACCAAGGACAACTGTATCTATGAGTTTTGTTAATATTGATTACTTTTTTTGAAGACAATTGTAAACTATTAGCAGTTTCGTACACTGCATCGACAAAGTTAAAATAAAGTTGATCAACCGTATTTAGATGTGCAGTACAGACATGCGCCGAGCACATAAGATTTTCTTTAAAAGCTAAACATTTATTAGGGTCCCAGTTAAGAGTGTCTTTAGTGGTGACATTTAGTTTGTCTTTTTGTTTTGGGTGATGGGATGTACAATAATTAAGATTTATTTTTAATGGTAGATGATCAGATTCAGAGGCAGTAATTTCTACAGAGAGATCATTTACTAAATGCAGACAATCAATGTTACACCATATCAAATCGATTACGCTTTGGCCATTAGAGTTTATATTTGTGAAATTTCCGGGATTATCGCTTGGTGATCTGCCATTTAACAATATAAAATTATTATTCTCGAATAAATCTACTAACAACTCTCCTTTGTTATTTACTATTTCGTCGTAGCTATTACGGTTTCCGCTAAAGTAGGTTCTACCGATTAGTTTATCATTAAATTGGTTGAGTTGACCAACCCTACAGTTATAGTCACCACCTAGCAAGATTAATTTACCAGGAAATTTTTGTTTAATATTAATTAGAGATTCATTGAAGGAGTTTAATATAACTGTTAAATCTAAGGATGGTTTGAAATAAACTAAGCCTATTATAAATTTAGAGTCGATTTGCATTACATTAACATGAACAAACAGCCAGTACTCACATTTCTCAATTAGATCTAATTTGAAGGTATTAGAATGGTATAAGATGATCAATCCGCCACTGGCTCGGCCCCTGCTCTTCACTTTGATGGCTGGTGCAACAATTGACGAGATTTCTTGAGTATTCGGGAGTGTAGTAATACTATCTGATGCTATCCAAGTTTCACATAGGCACAAGATTGTATGTTTCTCAATTTTCAGAGAATTCATTTTAACATTAGAAAAACCCTGTATGTTCCAATAGACAACATCACACAGTTCACTCTGAGGTTGCGGGATTAATTGCTACTCTTTTCTGGGACTCAATTCTTTAACTTTCCTCTTCTTGAACTTCTTTGATAACTTGTCATCTCTCGTCGTAAATTCATCTGAGTCAGTTTCATATATGGATGACCGTGGGTTACAGATTACGTCAAAATCAGCTGCGGAATTTATTCTTATTGTTGAAGAGTTATCTGACTGCCTACAAAACAACTTGCCCGCTTTGAACCAGACATATCTCAGTACAGTATTTTTTTGCAATTCTTTGGCTTTCTTAAACAGGTATCTGTTTTTAAGATACATTGCCTCATTCACGTAGATACTGTTATTGGAACTGAACTTTTTATCTAATTGGCAGCACTTCAAATCTAATTTAATTTTCCTAGATTTTATTTTTTCTAGAAACATTCTTCTGAAATTGATATTAGCTAACTTGAGAATAATTAGGGGTGTGGGTTCACGATTTTTCCCCTTTTTCCTATAAACACTGGTGATTAAAGTGTCGCTGTAATCTATCTCGATAAATTGGCAAATATTTTTTATAATATTCATCAGATCTTCTGATGGCGAATAGGGTATGCCAAAAATAGTTAATGTCTTTCTTAACTTTCTTTGCTCTTCGTTATCAACATAATTCCTTAACTTAGAAATCTGTTGCTTTAAGTCAGTGTTTTCTTTTTTTAAGATTTCTACATCTTTTAAGATTTTCTACAGTACTATTTAAGGTAGAAAGAACATTATTGCATTTTTCTATGAATTCAGATTGTTGCTTTTTTATATCTATAATTTCTTCTTTCATGTCGGCAAAGTGTTTCAAGATCATGTCAATTTTAGCCTCTGTATTCATTTTTTATTTATTTTATCTTGATTACTATTAGTACTATTTATTCGATTTTATTTTCACTTATAAAACAGGTGAAGTAATAACTAATGATAAACAGTGGCAAGATCAGATATATTAATTAAAGATACTTCAAAGTTTCTAAGGTATAATTTATAATCATACGTGTTTCCCTAGAGAGCGTAGGACAGAGAATGTGGCAGTGGGCGTGGCACTTTGGGGGCTATGCCCGTAGTACAATAAAAACTGCACTCCCCACTACGATTTCTTATCACTGTATAATAATAAACAGACAAACTAGTTCAAGTTTCTGAACTTATTACTGATTGAAATTTTTAATTTTTGGAATAACTAATGAAATTTTCACAAAAACAAAGTCACCTCTAAGTTCAATAAAATTTATAGAGTAGATTGTGCGAAAATTTGATTAAAAAAGACTCCAAAAAACCACTGAAATTCACCAGAAACACAGAGTACACAAGCACATGTCTTTACTGTTTCAATGCTCAGAATCAACTCAGAATCAGCTCAGAAATCTGTCTATCTAGAATTAGTTTTCCTAATTTTAAAAACAAAATAAGCCCAGAACTTTCTCATCTCCGGACTGTCTTGTCTCGGTAAAAACAACACTGTAGAGGCTCCTAGGAGGAGAAAATTGATGAGTAGCACTGGACTCGAACCTCTACGTGGAAAGAAACTTTTCTTAAAAAAGTAGTTAAAATTAAAGAATTCCTAGATTACACAGCATTATATTTCTTTTTACTTTTTTCTTAATATAAACTTACATACTGTTGAACTATGTGTAAACTGGTTTCCAGTTGTAGTGGAAGAACAAAATCGAAAAATAATAGTTTAAAGTTTCTGAATATTTTATAGTATCCAAAATTGTATTTTTGTTAATATTTTATAATTATTTTAGTGCTGTGAATTTACCTTCAAAAAGTATGTATTTTAGAACCAGGTATATTAAATCTGGTCATTACTAAATAGAAAAACAAAGGCACAAAATCCCGTTAGGGCAAACCTTTGTAAGAAAATTCCCCCGCGAGAGAGAGAGCAATTCCAAAGAAGAGAGCCATCAGCTTTAAAAGAGTAAAGAGTATATAGTCTAAACTCAACCTTCAAACAGGACACTTCAGGAATTGCTCTCTAAATTCTGTGCCATTTATAAAGTAAATATTTCTAACCAAATAATTGTTATTATTTGAACCGAATATATTTAATTTATAAAACAAAAAAAAAAAAAAAATGTAATGTAATTGGGTGTTATGATGATGGTGTTTGTAGGTGCGTTGTGGCGTACGTTTGCGAAAAGGGCTTGTGTTTGGTTGAGATAATTTAAGATTAAGAGTAATTAAAGAGAACACACTACTGTTTTATACTAATATATTCTTTTAAAATATAACAACTTATTTGGTTTTATAAACTATTTTAATTTTATAACTGGCACAGATATTTATAGAGCAATTCCTGAAGTGTCCTGTTTGAAGGTTGAGTTAAGACTCTCTACTCTTTACTCTTTTTAAAGCTGATGGCTCTCTTCTTTGGAATTGCTCTCTCTCTCGCGGGGGAATTTTCTTACAAAGGTTTGCCCTAACGGGATTTTGTGCCTTTGTTTTTCTATTTAGCAATGACCAGATTTAATATACCTGGTTCTAAAATACATACTTTTTGAAGGTAAATTCACAGCACTAAAAATTATAAAATATTAACAAAAATACAATTTTGGATACTATAAAATATTCAGAAACTTTAAACTATTATTTTTTCGATTTGTTTGTTCTGTAGTGTAGTTGTTGTAGTAAGTGTTTAGTGTAGCACGAGCGTTTTAGTGAAAAGGGCTTATAAGTTTGTAATTTTAAAAGAGAATGAAGTCTAGTAATAATAAAGAAGTCACACCGTTTTTCAAAAGATATATTCTCTAAGAGAAAATGAGTTAACAACAATATGCTTATAAATTAATTGGAATAACTCTTAAAACTTGATATTGGCACTGATGTTTTCACTTTGGTAGCTAGAACGAGTCTGTCTTAAAATATCTCTTATCTTTTCAATTCCTCCCCTGTGAGAAGAAGGGGTAGTACAGTACAATGCCTTATTGTTCTTGAACCGTACGAGTAACTGTAATGGTATTACCTGGCTGTCCTTTTGCAACATATTTTGATAATTTAGATTTATTTAAAATTTAATATTATTTCAAGTTTCTTGCATCCATCACATTATCCCCCCTCCCGGAGAAATTTTTCGGCACGAAAAATTCGGGAGGTAATCTAGAGTTGTAGAGGCTTGAAGGTTATCCTCTGGTATGGCGAAAGGCGTGTGTGTAACCTCTGTAAGGTAGTCGTGTGTGTGTAAGTAGACTACAGGCATCTCCTTCTCGAGCGAACGCTGCTTGAATGGGTGAGCGTTACTCTGGTGTAGGTTGATTGGCAAACACTGCTTGGCGAGTGTTGCTGATGGAGATGTAACTGGCAAGGGTAGACAATATAGGCTTCTGAGTGATGGATGTAATTTCTTGAGTTCTTGAAGTGACTCTATATGCATATATGTGTTTTTGTTAATATGACTCTATATAGACGAAAACGCATGTTTTTCTTGAAGTGATTCTATATAAACGAAAATTCTTAAATAATTCAACATATAGATACATTACAGAAAAATTTATAGTAATAAATAAATAAGCAGTAAAATTTAAATGAACAGTTAAATAAAATACATATATATAGCACCACGAAATCTATTTATTAGTGTGGTGATAAAATTACAATAAGACAAAACAAAACAAAAAATGAAGGAAAGGTATTGAATAAGGTTTTTAGAAGAGAGCTAATTACTAAGATAAGGTGTTAAGATTTTAGTTAAAGATTTGTTTGTTTTTATGTGATTAAGTATGTTTTCAATTTCCCTTTGGAAATTTGTGGTGTTATTTTATTTCCTTTTGGAAATGTCGTGTAAGTTTATTTCCCTTTGGAAATTTGTGCAGTTTGTGAGTATTCCATTTGGAATAAGTCCAGTTGGCGTCCTTTTCTTGTCCATCTTGAAGTAATATTTGTATGTCTAATTTATTAATTGCTGCATGTGCAGGCATATTTGTGTATAATTTTGTTATTTCCCTTTGGAAATACGTGCAGTTAGTTGGTGTTCATCTTGTGGAAAGAATTGTTAACCTAGTTGTACATCGACAACTGTTGCATTTGCAAACAGATATATATAATTTTCAGTTTGTGTAGTCTTATTTACTATGATCGTAGGTTATAATTGTGATCGTTCTCAGTGTGTGGTTGGGGTAATATTAGTATACGTAGCGAATTCATCGATTCATTATTAGTTTAAATGTTTGTTTGATTTAGTTTAGTTTTATGTGTGTTTGTTTTTTGGGAGTAGGATGCGATAGGTGGATTATAGGATTATGAGGAATCCGAAGTTTAGTATCAATTTCTTTTGTAGAATGTTTGATCTGAAACTAATTCTTTTAAACACAAAATTAATTTATATATATATAAATACATGGCTAACATGCTATTTTCATGCAACATTCATAGACATGCAATTCATGCATACATTCATAGACATGCAATTCATGCATACACATGCAATGATGTAGCTGTGAAGAAGTTTGATTCTGGAAAGAGAAAATTAAATTAATGTTAAATTAAAATATTGCTGAACACTTAATTTTATAGAAATTCTTATAGTTAAAATTCTTAATTAAGACATATTATTCTATTGAAGTAAATAATAAGTTACTGCAGTAGCTACTTTATGAGGTATGTATGCATATTTGGGCCGTCGTAATCCAAGAGCTATTCAGCTATGCTGTGCTTTCTAGGTACCTTGAACATACATTAAGAAAACAATGAAATATTAGAAAAATGTTAGATTAATAAATCAAAAGATCGACAAATATATAAACAAATAAGGTAATGCAGTTTTCTTTTAAAGCGAACTGAAAAAAATTAGATACATATGAATATCTAAATAAACATCAAAACATCAAACTAAATAGGCATTATGCTTTTTTAGACATTAAATCTGCAAAAAAAAATATATACAAATTATTAATATTAGGTATATAATTATATTATCAAGTATATCATAATGAAAAATTTATACTAAATCAATGTCAATTATTTAAGAATTTCTCAATTTCTGCATTGAATCGTCGTCGCTGGAACAGAAAGAAAAATGTGTTAACTAAGCAGCAATAAGTTTACTGTTCATTTTGGATTCTGCAAATAAAATAAATTTTAAATTATTGTAAGTAATATACATTTTAGTTCTTAAGACTAATTAATTGATTACATGCATTTTTTTATTTTTTATTTTTTATTTTTTTTTTAATATGGTAAATAAGTTTATTAATTATATGGCAATTAATTATATGGTATTAATTAAATATATACATATATACATGTGGTGTATTTTGTGGAGTTGAGAATAGGTTGAGAAGTGTGTCATGTAGAATGAGAATGATTTCTAGTGTTTTATGTTTTACGTCTGTCTCGAAGTACCATAGGATGTTTATTTAGGGATTGTGGCATTTTCCTTATATATGCCTTTTTAATTTTACTGAGGTGTATTACTTTTTTACCGTCTTCCATACGTAAGCGTACAGTATGGTTGGGGTATAATTTGTCTATTTTGTAAGGTCCAGAAAATTTATGACCAAATTTGCCCTGAGGTTTGAAAATTTTCAGGTAAACATTGTCGTTAACCTGAAATTGATGTTTAGATACATTCCGATTATAATATTTGGCTCTAGTAACTTTTGCCTTTTCATTATTTTCCTTAGCTGAAGCGCGTACCTCTTTAATTTTATTGTACAATGTCCTTGTGTGGATATTAAAATTATCGAGGTCACGGAATGGGAAGTTTACTAGCCAAGGAAATTTGAACTTACTCCCAAATATGAGTTCATGAGGAGAATAGCCTGTCGAGGTATTTGGGCTTGAATTGTGTGCAGCTTTTATAAGTGGTAGATATCTGTGCCACTGGTTTTGTGAGTAGTGGGAGATACTACGAGCTACCGTTTTATGGATACGTTCCAATTTGCCATTGGAAGCAGGGTGGTAGGGAGTAGTGTTAACTTTTCGGATTTTCAATAGGGTGCAGATCTGAAGTATTATGGTAGAAGTGAAATTGGTACCTAAATCTGATAGTAGGTACTTGGGTGTGCCATAACGGGTAAAAATTTCATTTACAAGTATCCGCGCAATATTCTCAGCCTTTTGATTTGTCATGGGAAACATCTCGAGAAAGCGACAATACTGGCAGATAATGGTAAGGATGTATTTGTATTCCTCACCTGTGTCTGGATTAGTGGAACCTTCCATGGGGCCTACTACATCTATAGATAAAGCCTGAAATACGTTCGTTGGCTCTTGAAAATCACCCAAGGGAGGTTTGTGAGGAATATGCGACTTACTAGTAGCGCAACTATGACATGTTTGTACATAGTTTTGCACATCGGTAGAAATATTTGGCCAAGTAAAGAACATTTTTATTCTGTCATATGTTTTATGAATACCATAGTGTCCCGAGAGAGGATTGTCATGAAATAATCTCATGATGGTGTCACGCATAGAGTTAGGCACTAGCGTGGAATTGTCAACAGTATGCACTATTAAACCCTGTTGGTCTAAGGAATAGTGGGGTGTTTGTAGTAACTTCTGACATTCAGCGTCATTACTTTGAAGTTCTAGGACTTCCAGGAGGTCTATCGTTGGATAGTATTCGTCGGTTTCGGCTTGAATGCAGCCTATGTATCGACTAAGTGCGTCCGCATGTGCAATATTCTTGCCGGAACGATGCTCTATATAAAAATCAAATTCTGCCAGTTCATGCTCCAGCGGAAGAGCTTATTGTGGCTATCTTTGATGTTTTTGAGCCATTGGAGGGCTGCGTGGTCTGTAACTACCTTAAATCTGTAGCCATACAAGATATATCTATAGGTTTTACACCCAAAGACGATGGCTAACAATTCACGTTCGGTAGTACAGTATTTAGATTCTGCTTCATTAAGCACACGTGAAGCAAACGCTATGGGCCTTTCAACGCCATTAATATTTTGGCTTAGAATTGCGGAAATACCTGTATTGCTTGCATCCGTACTAAGGATGAATTCATGGTCGTAATTTGGATAGGCTAGGACCGGTGGAGATATTAAGGTGGATTTGAGAGCTTGAAAAGCGTCTTGACGCTCTTGTGTCCACTGAAAATTTACACCTTTCTTTGTAAGGTCTATGAGTGGCTTGGCAAGCTCAGAAAATTTGGGGATAAATTTCCTATAGAAACCTATGAAACCCAAAAATGCTCTGACGTCTTTTAATTTACGAGGTACAGGGTAGTTCTTAACCGATTTTAATTTTTCTTCGTCGGGTCTTATTCCGTTAGAACTAATTACATAACCCAGATATTTACAGCTGTCTTTAAAAAATTGACATTTACCCAAGTCTATACACAAGTTACCGGCCTGGAGACGCTTCATTACTTTTAATAATGCATGTAGGTGTTCGTCGAAGGTTTTCCCATGGAAGACGAGTATATCGTCTATGAAGGTGTGGCAGATGTCACCAGTATATCCGGACATAATTTTGTCCATTAAACGCTGATAAGCGCTGCTGGCGTTCTTTAAACCGAAGGGAAGAACCTTGAATTGATAGGTTCCGAAATTAGTGACGAAGGAAGTCTTTTCTTTAGATGCTTCGTCAAGGAGGATGCCGTGGAAGGCACCACTGATGTCTAAGGTGGTATAGAAACGGGTGGCATTCAGTTGGATAGGATATGCTGTATATCCGGGAGCGGGTAAATTTCGGAAGTGGTGATGGCATTTAGTTTGCGAAGATCAACCACATACCTGTATTGTTTTCGGAGCTGTGTAATGTCTGTAACATCAACTTTAGTGTGGTCAGCGTGTTTTTTCTTAATGAGTATGACGGGGTGAGCCCAGTTGGATTTGCTTTCCTCTATTATACCTCTATCAAGATTGTCTTGTATGAGGGCCTTGAGGATGGGAGCCTCGGAGTGTGCTATCTTATAGGGGCGGCTGGACACAGGGGCATGATTTTTAGTGTCAATGTGGTGAGTGACTCCAGAAAATTTTGTTTGGAAATTGTTGTCGTGTGTGAAAGCGTCATAAAAAGGAGTGAGGGCATGTAGAACTTGTTGTTGTTGTTGAGAAGAAAGATGCGTTAATTTGTTGAGAAGTTCTTGTTGAAATAGAGCGATTTCGTTTGTGTTAGTTTGATTGGCAGATTGTACTGCGTTTATGGTGTGAGTCTGTAAGTCTGTTTCAAAATCGTATTCGATATGAGCGATTGGAAAGTGTTTTTGAATAGCAATTTCGTGTGAGGTAGTGTTTATAAGGTTGATGGTGCATGTGTTGTTAGCAATATGTACGATAGAATTGGGCATGTAGAGACCCGTAGGTAAGGAATTGTGTTGTGTAAGCAGAATTTGTGTGTCGAGAGGAATTTTTGTATATAGTGTATGTGTTTGTATTATGTGTGCGCGAGGTGGCACTATAATTTTGTGGCGAAGCTGCAGGGTTTTGGGTAAGGGTAGCTGTTGAATCGAATTGATTTGGTGCGTTTGAGCACTATTTGAAAATGGAATGTTGAATTTATTGAGCGTTAGTGTACGTGTGCGCAAATTAATAATTGCCCTATTTAATGTAAGGACATCTCTACCAAGTATTAATTGGAAATTGCCTTTTAATTGCGAAACTATGAATTCGCCAGAAAAATTGGAATTTTCGACATTGTCCGCATGCAAACGAAGGGACGTGATGCCATAATTAGGTATTACTTGGTTAGTCAGAGATTTTAAAATAATGTTGGAATGCTGAAGGTTCTTATTTCGACAAAAACTGGAATCCACTAGGCTGTGACTAGCTCCAGTGTCTACAAGGGCACGAATAAATTTTTTTTGCCAATTCTTAAATTTACTAACAAATTATCAGAATTGGTGAAAGCAGGTATGAGAGCCAAGGTCATAACATCAGCCGTTCGTGAGAGCGGCTGTGGGCTTAACCGTTTTTTGGCTGTATCTGGAAACATGTTCGAGCCGTATGTCCAAATTTAGAACAAAATTGGCAAGTGGGCCTATTTTGGAGGTTATTGTTACCATTATTATTATTATTATTATTATTATGACTATACTGGGGTCTATCTGAATAAGGGTTAAATCGCGAATTGTTTGAATTAATTCGAGGACTATGATTATTACTATAATATTGATTATTATTATTACTATTTGCTCCGTGATTAAGGTTTTGAGGAATATTAAATTTCTTAGGCATTTTGCCAAAGTTAGTACGAGGTTTTGGTCTGAATTTGTTGGTGCAGTCCACGTCAAAATGTGGACCGGAACAATGGCGACAAGGTCTGTTCTTTATTACATTAAATACTCTACAAGTGGTAGTTGTTTTTAATTGTGGCTTTTGACTTTTATTACGATGCGGGCATTCTCTGTGGAAATGCATTTGTCCACAGTAACGACAAGGAGATGGAGGTGTACGAGAATTGGAAGTTTTCGCAGTAACAGCGAAAACTGTGGGGTTTGATTCAGAAGCCTGAACTTCTTTTAGGTCATTGGCATAGGAAAGTGATTCATCTAATTTTTGAGGTAGCTTAGTTCGTACCTCATTACGAAGCGGTTGAGGAAGTGATTTCAGGAATGCATCAGTGGCCAGTTTATCTAAAATTGTTTGTAAGGCCTCGAGTGGGTTGGCTTGAGCTTTTACATGAATGGCGGATTGGATATGTCTAATCCTATCCGCGAATGTTTCAGGAGACTCAGTGGGCAAGGACTGTATATTAGTCATCTGTTGTAAGAGGACTAGGGGTGTTTTCTCCTTACGAAATCGGGCTAGAAGTCGCTCAGAAATTAGAGGATACGTTATATTTGTACCCTGGCGTTGTAATTCCGCTTTCTGGGTGTCGTAAAATATTTTTGCAGAACCTGAGAGTCTAAGAGCTAATATTTCTAATTTAGCTGCGTCGTCCCAGCCAGAAAGACTAGCACAATGGCTAATTTGGTCAAGGAAATCTGACACTTTGGCTGAATTTTCGCCATCGAAGGTAGGTAAGCTATTGATTAATTGCAAATTCCTTAAGGGATTAGGTTGATTATTAATTGGAGGATTTGCTAATTGCTGCTGCGCAAGTAAATATTCTACAGCAGCGTCGATGCCCATGTCTTGTCCATTTATCTTATACATTTTGGAATTGAATGAATTACTTGGGGAAAGATTATATTTTTCAAGACGTCTACGTAATTGGAGTAAATTGCCTCCAACAGAAAGGTTATTATCGCGTAATATCTTTATAATTTGGGATCTATTAAGTACACTCATAAATTCAAAATTCGAAAGGGATTGAGGTACAAGTGGTACAATTACAAAAATTTAAAAATGAAATTCACTAGAAAATTCAATAATGGGAAATATTGAAGATATTTCCGCTGAGAAAGTAATTTAAAAAAAACAATCAAATTATCTGATGGATAATTTGTTTAATTATGAAATTGAAATTTTTACGTACTTGTAAATTTGTGGATTCTCGTTGAAAATATCCCAAACAGCTGGCACCAATGTAATGTAATGGTGTGGATGTGTGTGTAGGTAGCTTGTGGCGTAGCGTTTTAGCGAAAAGGGCTTGTATGTTTGCTTGAGATAGAATGCAAGAATAATTAAGAACACACTGGTAGTTTAAAACAATATATTCTCTAAGAGAAATTAAGTTAACAACAATATGCTTATAAATTAATTGGAATAAACTCTTAAAATTTGATATGGCTCTGATGTTTTCACTTTGGTAGCTAGAACGAGTCTCCTTAAAATATCTCTTCTCTTTGTTTCAATTCCTCCCCTGTGAGAAGAAGGGGTAGTACAGTACAATGCCATAATTGTTCTTGAACCGTACGAGTAACAGGACTTTATACCTGGCTGGTCCTTTGCAACATATTTTGATAATTTAGATTTATTTAAAATTTAATATTATTTCAAGTTTCTTGCATCCATCACAACAGTATAGGATAATGATTGGAGCCCATAGGATCTGATAGAACCCTCCATTCGAAAAAATCTGCCAAATCTGAAGAACAGGTGGTGATATCAACAGCGGAATTCCCTGACTGTGTTAAGTTATTAACATAAGTGGGCGAGCCATCATTTAAAATAATCAGCTTATTATTTTCTATCGCCGTTAATAGATTATTACCATTGCTGTCACAATGATTACAACCCCAAGCAAAATGGTGTGAGTTAAAAATCCCCTGCTAAAATGATTGGATATGAAAAACTGTTAATAAATCTGTCCCATTCCCTACAATGAATATTATTCTGAGGGACACTATAAACGGAAACTATGTTAATATTTTTATTGCTATTAGGATCCTTTATAGACACAGCAACTGACATTAATTCATTTATTTTATAATAACTGGAAACTTCCTTATAAGGGATATTATTTTTTATTAGTACGGCAACTCCTGCTTTACCGTCCATTCTATCTTCTCTGACTATATTATAGCCTGGAAAATTTACATATACATTCGGTTTAAACCAAGTTTCGGAAATAATGGCTAAATCTGCGTTTTTAGATCTTAATAAATCTCTAGACTAATTTTATTGGCAATGGCTGAACGCGTATTCCCTTGAATGATATTCATATTTGATTAGCAGGGAAAAATAAAATAAAATAAACCAAAAAAAATAAAAATAAAAAATTGCAGATATAACATGTTTTAAATTTATTTTTATGAGTTAGCAACAAATAAATATAATATTGAAAGTAAAAACGTAACTTTGTATAGAAGAGAGCTCTGATATTTGGCCAAGTAAATAAAACCAATAATAACAAGAGCTCATAGGTAAACATTAACAGATTGTAACAATATAAAATTATGTTACCCCTGTTCAGCTTATTATGGGCTTATATACTATTCATGTTATAAAATTTTCTAACCATTTGTAAAATATGTAATTTTATCTTTTATAATTGAAGTTATTTCGTCTTCTCTTAATTCTGAGGTATTGATATTTTTTTAAAAATTTACTACTGATAGGACAACTTCACAAATGTTATCCATTTTCAATACAGTTTTCTGATTTTCTAAAGATTGATGAGAAACATGCGGATTGGAAGTTATTGGTGTAATTTTGTCAAATTTAATTTCGTAATTTTTTAACATTTCCTGATGTTCTTTCATAATTTTCTCTGGTGGGGTAACAGGCCTAGCTCTCTTTGGCGGTCTACTTGAATAAGAAATTGGGGGAAAATGACGGTTTTCTTTTAAATCAGGAACAGTATTAGTTAAAACACTTCTAAAAGTTTTCCCACAAATTCTTTCTTTGGCCTCTGTGAAAGTAAGGTTCTCGGCGTTCATAATCACTCTAATAGACTTCTGTTTAGGGCATTTTTTGGCTTCCAGGGAACTGTAACTACCCTTACAATGTATGCATTTTTCCAAAGTCGAGCTTTGACATTCCTTAATATCATGCCCTTCACTACATTTTGAACAAAGAACTGAACCCTTACACTGCTTACTCATATGCCCCATACCTTAAACATTTGAAACATTGAGGATTTCGGGGAATATACTGTTCAACAGGACAGCGAACGTGATGTAAAATTACATTATTAGGTAAATTTAAACCTCTAAACGTAATCAAAACTGTCTGAGTCGCTAACAGCGCAAAGCTTCCCTCTCGAGTTTTTTCTTTTCTATAAAATCTTTTAGCTTTTATAATATTTATATTTCTAATATCTGTTGAGGCCTCATTAACTATATCATCTTCAGATAAATCCAGAAATACTCCACGAATTATCCATTGTTTTTCTAAAAGAAAATTTGGGATATATGCGATTAATTGTTTTTCCTTTAAAACTGACGATTGTAGCAATGTATTGGCTTTTTCTCTATTATTAAGTTCTATTTTGACTCTGTTTCGCCCAATAGATTTGATTTGAGTTATACTACCTTCCAAATCTGCAATTTCTTTGTTAAACAATCTACCCAAACTCATAGGATGATGCAATCGCCCCAAACTTTTTCTTGCATCGCTTGACTCAATAAATACAAAATAAGGCCCAATATCAATATGTTTGTATAAACGAACTGGTTTCTGTTTTAAATTTCCATTATTCTCAACTTCCATTATATTATTATCATTATTTACCTTTTCGTCTTTATTTATACATGTATTCCCTTTTTTTTCCCTACTTTTGGAGTCTTTTTAAACCCTTCCCCATCGCGTCCTCAGAGTCACTCATATTTCATTTAACGAAAAAAAATTGAGTAAGAAAAAAAATAAAATAAAGTAGAACAAAATAATATAAAATTTATTCCTCAACAAAAAAAAAAACACTAAAAAATAGAAAAATGAAAAAAGAAACTTTTGAAAATTAATAAAATACAACTAAAAACCGATCGCTGACAAACTAAGAACAAGTTGTGAATACTGGCAATACTGGAATTGACCTTTATACACGTCTTACCTCTACGTCAGTCTAACACATACTGTTGCAAAAAATGTTTTTAAAAAAAGTGATAGATATTTATGTGTGTCATTAGTGGACAGAGTTTAAAGAAAATTATTTGAGCCGTTTTCCAGAAAATCGCGATAAAAAAAAATTCACTAAATTTGCACTTTCAGTACGCGTGTGACCTTTTGGACGCTTTAAAAATGGAAGACGGGATGGAATTTAGAAATTTTCTTCGAATTTCGCCAACAGAATTTGAAATTATTTTGAACAAAGTTGGAGGATAAATCTCAAGAAGAAATTATTGTTTCTATACTCTGCGATAAAAGGGTCCTACAAATACAGATTCGAATGTAAGTCCTCAATAAAATTTAAAGTTGACCATTGCTCCACTCCACAATTAAAAAAAAGAGGGTGGAAAAATTAATAAAAAACGATAAAACAACAGTGGAAGATACGGAAAGAGCTGCTGCTCGACTGCGATTCACGTCCACACTAAGAGACATGTTGCGCTACTTGTGTCAAAAGAATCCCATGTCGGACGGGACGTAAAAAAAATCAGAAACACTAACCCGCCGAACACCAGATTCATTGACTCAAGAGTCAACGCAGCCCGGACTCTGCCTAGACTCACGCGGGACTCACCTCAGACGCAAAGAGTGGGTTCAAAGAGTCCCAGCGCGTAATAGCCTTGGTATGTATACCAAGTTTGAGCTTCCTACGATTCTTAGTTTCTGAGATATTTATTCAGACATATGTATACACTCACACACACACACACACACACATACACAATTAATTTTAGGGAAGATTTGTGGGAGCTACACTGTTTAGAGGCCTAATTTAGAGCTAAGTCTCCAATATGCTTTGTTGAAAATGATAGAAGCGCTGCCTGTTGGTCTACAATATAGTTACATTCACGTAGCTTCATGCCCTAAAAATAAACACGTATAAATAATTATTGTTGTAAATTGGATTTTGAGGTTCGGTCATACAAAAGAACTCTTTTTAAATTTCTACCGACGTTTCGGCAAATTTATTGCCTTCTTCAGGGTAAAAATTTTCAGTTAGAATTCCAGTAGTAATTAATCTAGTTTAACAAGTGACAGTAACTAGTTCAACACTTGGTGATGGTATGTCACAGGTTAAACTATTAATTACTGCTGTAATTCTAACTGAAAATTTTTACCCTGAAGAAGGCAATAAATTTGCCGAAACGTCGGTAGAAATTTAAAAAGAGTTCTTTTGTATGACCGAACCTCAAAATCCAATTTACAATATTGAATACAGCGGTCGTAACGAACACCAAAAACATAAATAATTGTGATAACTCATTACCCAATTTTGATGTTATATTAAGGCAACTACATGTTAAGTTTAAATCATAAAATTTGAAACAATTTGTCAATTAGTCAATGTTATAATAACACCGGATTTATGTTATATATTGTTTATTTATAAAAAGTTTAAATATTACTTTTTTTTTTGCAGATTGCTATATATGAATCATTTAAAAGTGGATTCTAAATGGCTACGAATAGTGACCACAGATGTTAATTATCCTTCACCAAATGATATTAAAGGTATAATTCACTATATAGAAATTTTGGATCAATTCATTGATGGAAATGGTGGCTGTGGATATCTCACAAATGGAGGAATTGGCCAACACAAAGTTTCTTTTCATATAAAATCACAAAGAAGTTATGGTTTGAACTTTATCATTAAGATATATGGAATGCCATTGTATTAGAATTTAATTAATAAATAAGATTTATGCATCATCTAATTATTTTATTAGAAATAATATCCTGAATTATAATAGACTTGTATAGTATTTGTTTAATGTGGGATCGAAATAAAACTAAAAAAAAACCAAGAATACAAACTCTATAAAATAAAATGAAAAGGAAACTTTCCTCTCTCTAATAGTTCTATTCCACTCTAAATACAATCACAATTCTGAAAATATTATAAAAAACAACAAAGATGCTAAACACACACTTTTACTTTATTTTTTAAAAAACTACAACTGTTTTCAATTTGGCCGTGATGCTTCTGCCTCCTTAATTTTCCCACATACTCCCACCTTGAGAAGGGTTCTTCACTTCTCAACCAGAACATCTTAAATTATCGAAATCGGATAGGTAATCGCACCTTCCGTCCACTACGTGTTTTTAAACTTTTCTACTGGTTCTTCTTCAGTTTCTCTTCACCAGCATCAATTGACACATCTTCTTTTTCAGCCACATGCTCCTCAAATTGATTAGCTTGTGTAAGAGGTGACATCTCCAACGGGTACACTCTTTGTACAGGTCGACAAATAATGCCTTCAGCTGTCTTTAGTTGCACCACTCGACCATTTTCCATCTTTCCCTGGAATAATCCTTTTTATAACAGCTAAAAACCAATTAACTCTCTTTTGATTGTCTGATCCAACCAGAAACAATTCTCCCACCGTAGGTTCCCTGGTATTCTTATTGTTTCTATGTGCTAATACAAGTTGATCTAGGTATTCAGCACGAAACCTCCTTCGTAAATCTTCCTTGATGCGTCTCCTATACTTCAACCTTTTGATTAGACTCTTACAATCCACCGTATCAAAATTAGGAACTCCACTCTCTTCAATCTCTTGTAGATACATCTTCGGAGTCAAGGGTACGGGATCATTATTATCTTCCGAAACATATGTGAGGGGTCTTGAATTAATATAAGACTCACATTCACATAACCCCGTATGTATTTCTTCCAAGGTAAGAGTAGTTTTTCCCAGAATCTTACGCAACATATTCTTTAATATTCCTATCATCCTTTCCCAGAATCCGTCCCACTACGCACCTGTGGGTGGGTTAAACCTCCACTCTATCTTAAGATCGGAGCCATCAGTAGCAATTTTCTTCCAATCAACTCTTTGAAGTTGCATTCATTCCTTTATAATTGGTTCCATCATCACTATAGATTATGGTCGGTCTGCCACGTCGAGCCACAAATCTGCGGAAGGCCATCATCAGCGCCACAGTGGATAAACCTGAAACTGCTTCCAAATGTATAGCGCGGTAGACCGCACATGTAAATATGCAAATCCAAATCTTGGTTCCATCCTTTAAATACAATGGCCCAGCAATATCGGTGCCGACTACTTCAAAGACTCGTGCCTCCCTAACTCTTGCTTCTGGCAGCGCTGGAGTTTCAACTTCAAAATGTTTCGCTGAATAACGTCTACAAACTTTACATTTGCTGACTACCTTCTTGACCGTTTGACGGGCCCGTATTATCCAATAATTTTCTCGCAACTGGCTCACTAAAGTTTGAGCTACTGTATGTCCGGAATTAAGCTGTTCTTGCCATACTAACCTGTGAACCACCCTATGATCAAAAGGCAGAATTATAGGTTCTCTAAATGCTTCCGAATCTTTTCTCATCAAGATCTTTGTTTTTACTCTTAACAAGCCGTCGGCATTCTAAAAGGTTCTTAATTTCATTAAGCGCACATCCTTTGCGCCTCGAAATGTTTCTTCTTGAACCAACCGCAAATGGGTCTTCTCGGCATTATCAAGTTCTGGAACTGTTAAAGATCCAAAAGTCTTCTCCTTTTTTCGACAGTTGTCCAGAAAATGGATTGTCCAAGCCACAAGTTTTATTATTCTTTTATAAATGCTACAGAAAATCTCTGTCAAACTATCCTTTATAACGTTAATGTTAGTTGCAGCTGTTTTCTTTATCTCCGCATAAACTTGCTCTTCATCGACTACATCTCTACCAGAAGGCCACTGTTCATGAGGCTGTTTTAGCCAGGCAGGACCCTCCCACCATTCCGATGCTACTAAAATCTTCGGGGAACATCCTCTACTGGCCATATCAGCGGGATTCATATCTCCTGGTACGTGTCTCCAATCGCCCTTGTCCGTCAACTGTTTTGGGTCTCGAATGCCTATGACATCCAATTTCCATAAGTCAGGAACTGAACAATCTTCCCCTGCACACGATAGGTTGATGCTACTCATATAGTTAGAAGTTTCATCTCTAACTCTTCCCATCAAGGTCCAATCTAAATGCGTTTCTACTGCTACGAGACCTGAGTCCAATACCTCCTTCCAGCCCGTTATTAGTTTCCCAGCAATGTCATCTCCAATCAATGCATCAATCGGACCTTCGTATTGGTCGCTCAGCATAATATGCTTCCATTGCAGATCCTGAATCCAAGGACCTTTCGCCGCAACGGGCACTAGATGACAAATAACCTCAGAATCTAAGGCTTCAAATCTGCAGTGATAGGTTGTGTCCAAATTACTGAGCCGTACTTGATAACACCCGTGAGTCTGTGTCTCCGTATTCGCTCCACCAAAAAGGGCATGCGCAAGCTTTATGTGCTTCACAGGTTCATAACCCATCAGACTAATTACTCTTTTAGTTAAGTAGGATCTTTGCGATCCTGTGTCAATCAATACTCTTACTTGACGTTCTGATTTCCCTCTGATTGTAACCAACCATTCTGAAAATGAGTACTAGCTAAACTGTTCTCTAGCGACTCAGGTTCTTTGGTATCACTCATTAAAGCTTTATTTTTTCTTTCTGGGCACATTAGAGATGTTTGCGAACCTTCGCATATTATACACTTCAGAGTAACCTTACAGTTTCACAATGTGACCAGCTCTCAAGCATCTAAAACAACCATTTTTTTCTTTTAAAATTGTCTTAATATCTACTGAGTTCATGTCGCTGGCCTTAAAACAGTTTTCGACCAAATGTTGGCCTCCACAAATTAAACAAACATTTTTGCCGGTTTAACATTCGTGTGTAGTAAATCAGCAGCAGTGTGTGTGTGCTCTCTCTCTGCACTGAACGCACCTGCCTCCTTCTACTCATTTTATGTTCAGTATTTAGTTCAGCAAAAGTGGATCTAGCTAAAGCTAGATGCTCCTCACACTCGACTTCTCGCTTTACAAAATTTAATAAACCAGACAACTGTTCAGAGGTTCTCTCAGAGTTTATTTCATCATTAGAACGACCCAGTTTAACATTTCCATTACTGAAACGTTGTCGTTCCCATTTCTTTATAACTGCCTCAGATAATGCTGATTCAACTAAAGGGAAAAGAAAGCAAGAATATTGTTCTGCAGTAACTTCTAGCGTTTCTAAACATCTTAATTGTGTTACTAACTGTAATATAGTAGTAATTATATTCCACTATAAATATTGTAAGCAGACTTTGCCCTATAACGGTGAGCTAGCCAGAGAGAATAAGGGAGGGGCTCACTCTCTTCTCTCGCTTGCCACTGTGTGTATCTATATTTTTCCGTTCTCTACTCATTGTAAATTATACCTTTCTTATTTGTTCCTTTAAATAGTTGTTAAATATAGTTAATGTTTAATAGAAGATTTACTTTGTGGTTAATTAAGAACCTGCCCCACTCTCCACTGTTCTAGCTGAGGATTGGCCGCTTTTTATGACCCGAAAAAGGTAGGACTAATTTTAAGTTAATTTATAATTTTTTGGTTTTCTAAGATACTTAATTATCTCTGGCAGTGAAACTGCCTGGCGCCCATAGAGGAAAAAAGGGTCATAAAAATTTGGCACCCAACATTTGGGGCTCGACAACTACAGAGTTTTGTTTCATTCAATAAACATTATTTTGTAAATTTATTTTTAATTATTTTCAAAATAATAATAATAATAGTTTCTAATAATAATAAATAATAATAATCGAATATATTTTATAGTTTTATATATATTATATTTTTAGATCTATATTTTATAGTTTATCAAAAAAAAACAAAAACAAATGTTATTTTCAATATATATATTGGAGAGAAGAGAATTCTTATGTTATTGGTAAGGATAGTACAAGGGATTTTAATTACCATTTTGTTTAGAGTTTATTTCTTGTGTATTTTTCAATATTGGTTTTAGTAAATTTTCTAGCTTTATAAACTTATGTATCAAAGTTCAAACATATTTCATTTGTGTTCATAACTTTACTGGCTATTCTATTTCTGAGGATTAAGACCATTTATTTTAATATAATTATTAAAGATTAGTTTACACTTCCTTATTGTATAATCAGCTTATAATTGATCACACCTACGTTTGTTTTCTAATTGTTTTCAGCTGTTTTCTATTTTTATTTTCCAAAATCTGTTCGGATTTTTCACTTTGTTAAATTCAGAAAATTAGAATAAATTTGAAAAAAAAAAAGATCGCTGACCTCTAACTAGTTTATGTCCGACTCAGACTCCAACGATAGTAGCCCAGAAAATCCTCCATTAAACTAGCTTTATTATCTGAAGAAAAAGGACCTTATAGAAAAACTTAACAGCAGATGGGAGTTAGGACCGCGAAGTACTGTTGATACTTTGAGGGTTAGGATTCGAGATCATTTTCTCTCTAGTCCCTTGTTGTGGTCGGTGTCCTCCAACATCAGTAGCGAAACCGAAAGAATGACAAGCGGCGAAAAGAGTTCCAGTGCCGAAAGAGAAACGAAGGTATTGCCGGCTGCGGTCTATCCGCCGGAATATACCCTCCAATTCTTCAATTCATTAAAATTTGATAATTCACCTACTCTCAGCGCAGAGGATTTTCTTCTTCGAATAAATGAGAAACGTCGTGCATGCAGATTAAATGATAATGATCTCCTTGCTCTCTTACCTGAATTACTAGGGGATACACCTCTCAATTGGTACCGCCTGGGGATAGATAGTTGGAACCAATGGGAAGATTTTGAAAATTCCTTTCGAGCTACCTTTTTCCCACCGAACTACCAAGAAAAACTGAAGAGGGAAATCGAACGACGAACTCAAGGAGAGCATGAAAAGGTCTTAGATTTTATCATTAGTCTTCAGACACTATTTAAAAGACTGACTCATCCACCAACGGAGGCAGAGCAGGCTTCCATTGTGTACCGCAATATGCTACCTAGATACCAATTATATATCCGGCCATCAGAAGCTACCTCAGTGAAGAGGATATTAGAGCTGAGTCAAGAATTAGAAAATACCGAGGAGCGAATCAAGTCTTTTCGACCCCCACCAAGTAAGGCCAAAAGCCTTGTTCCTGAAGCTGCCTATCATCCCCCTCAAGCGTCGAGTGGGCCATCTCGGAAGCTGAGTGCTATTTCTGAAAAGGAGAGTACATCAAAGAAGAAGTCCAAATCGAGGGGAAAAGAAGAAAAGGTCCTAAAGTCTACTGCAGTTGCGGGGGAAGAAGTTATGGCCACAATTTCTTCGAAATGTCGACAAGGGTTATCGCGTGAGGTATGTTGGAATTGCCTCAAGGAAGGGCACCGATACCCTGAATGTACTCAATCCAGGACACTCTTCTGTTACCACTGTGGCACCCGCGGGACCACTCGAAAGAATTGCCTCAACTGTAATTCCTCGGGAAACTAAATGGGGACCAGCAAGCTGATGTCTGTGCTGCTCCCGTTTCTCTACGGAATGGCCTCAAAACAGAAAGGACATCAACTATCTCAACCGTGATGACCAGAGAAGATCGGTGGTACGTCACGCTGGTCGTTGATGGAGTATCTATCCCAACTTTGGTGAATACCGGAGCCAACCGTTCCTATATTAGCTCCGAAGGTCTGGCCCGGTTGCCCTCTTCTTCTTACACCATGACTGAGGTTACGCCCTGTACTGTATCTGTCGCTAATGGACTACAAGAGATCGTCCGAGATGCCGTTGCCTTCAATGCCTGCCTTCACGACCGTCTCGTCTATATGCGCTTTACACTCATGCCTAAACTAACTGTCCCTTGTCTAATCGGGATAGATATCTTGAAAGATCTCGAGGTCATTATAGACACAGCCAACGGTGTATGGTGGTTTCGAGACCAACCGTTACGTCCATCCAACTTCTCTACTGGTTTGCTGATGGATGGTTCACGAATTGCAGGGATTAAACGATTGGATCCTCAAGAATCGGAGCAGTTGAACCTTTTACTAAAGGAAGAGCTAGAAAATATGAAGGAAACAACCGGCTTTTCAAACTTAACCGAACATATCATTGATGTAGGAGGGCATCCACCAATCAAACAAAGAGCATACCCTGTGTCACCTGTTATTCAGGATGTTATCAACCAAGAAGTGGACAGGATGCTACAAGAAGACATCATCGAGCCATCTCATAGCTCTTGGGCAAGTCCCGTAGTTATGGTGAAGAAACCCAATGGCAAATATAGGTTCTGCATAGACTTCAGAAAAGTCAATGCGGTGACAAAACCCGACGTCTACCCGCTCCCAAATATGTCTTCTCTGCTGGACCAACTCAGAGCCTGCCGATACTTATCTAAAATCGATCTAGCCCACGCTTACCACCAAATCCCTCTTGCACCTTCGTCGAGGGAAATAACGGCATTCATTGTCTTGGGACGTGGCCTGTTCCAGTTTAAGCGTCTTCCTTATGGGTTATGCGGAGCGCCTGCTACATTTCAACGACTTCTGGATTCCATCATAACTCCGGACTTGGCACCCGCTTGCTTTGCTTACCTTGACGATATTGTCATCGCAACTACTACCTTTGAAGAGCACCTACGTTTCTTGAAGTTGGTACTAAATAAGCTCCGACAAGCTGGACTGAAATTAAATTTGGAAAAGTCTGAATTTGGTTGCAGTGAAATACAGTATTTGGGGTTTCTTGTAAACGAAAGAGGATTACAGGTCGATCCCAGCAAGACTGAACCCCTTATAAACTATGCTGCTCCCAAGAACATTCATGAGTTAAGAAGACTAATCGGTATGGCATCATGGTACCGGAGGTTCATCCCCAACTTCGCCGACCGAGTGAGACCACTAACTGAACTGCTAAAGAAGGGACGCCAATTCGTTTGGGGAGAGGCACAAAATGAGGCCCTAGAAGGAATCCGAGCTATTCTTACATCGGAACCGTTACTGGCCCGTCCTGATTTGAACCGGAAGTTCACGCTTCAAACCGACGCCAGCGCAACAGGACTGGGAGCTGTGCTCACTCAGGACTACGACGGCCAGGAGCGAGTCATCGCCTATGCTAGCAGAACGCTGACGTCCCCTGAAAGTAACTACAGTGTCACGGAAAGGGAATGTTTGGCTGTGCTTTGGGCCATCAAAAAATTCAGGCAATATCTAGAAGGCTACCACTTCACAATCATTACCGACCATGCCAGCCTAAAATGGCTTGCTAACCTTAAGAATCCCTCAGGAAGGTTAGCGAGGTGGGCGCTAGAATTACAGGGTTACAATTTCGACGTTGTATACAGGAAAGGCTCCGCTCACTCTGTTCCTGACTTTCTCTCTCGACTCTCTCCAGATAAAACTTATCCCGAGGTGGAAGTTCTAATTGTTGGGTCGCCTGTTCCAATCGCTGATCCTTGGCTTACAACCAAAATGAAGAGAGTGCGCGAAAAGCCACAGGATTTACCAGATTGGAAAATAGAAGGCAACAATCTGTATCACCACGTTTTGCCGGATGACTCCTGTGTTCAAGAAGATGAGTCTCTGGCATGGAAGCTGGTAATTCCCAAAGACCAGGTTCCTAAGATCCTGCAAGAAAATCATGATAGACCAGATGCTGGACATCTTGGAATCGAAAAGACCCATCATAGAATAGCTCGTTTGTACTACTGGCCTGGTATGTACAAGGACATTGCAAAGTATATCAAGCGCTGCAAGACATGCCAATTGGTTAAGCCCATTCAACGATTGCCTCAAGGGAAAATGAACACTAAGACCTACACAAAACCATGGGATATCGTAGCCGCCGATATTATGGGTCCGCTACCTCGTTCATCCAGTGGCTACTCATTTCTATTGATCTTTATTGATACCTTTACTAAATGGGCAGAAATTATTCCTCTTCGAACGGCCAATGCACAGAACGTCTGCCGAGCTTTCCGCCAGTTTGTAGTATATCGATGGGGAACACCGCGCATACTCCATACGGATAATGGCACTCCCTTTGTCAACCGACTACTGGAAACTCTTGCGAATAGTCTAGGGGTCAAGTTAAGTCGGACACCTCCATACTGGCCACAAGCTAACCCAGTAGAACGCACCAACCGAGTAGTCAAAACTATCATCACATCATACCTCAAGGGACAGCACAAGAAGTGGGACCAATATCTTCCCGAACTAATGTTTGCTTTAAACAGTTCCTGGCATAGTTCAGCTGAATCAACGCCAGCGTACCTTAATTTTGGCCGTGAGCTACTACCTCCCCATACTCATTATAATCAGAGTAAACAGGGTGACAAATCCGAACCTCCAGACATAGGTATATGGTCCAAACATATGGCTAGGTTAGGTGAATTTAGGAAGTTAGTGGAGGCTAAATTATGTAATGCCTCTGCCAGACAGGCGCATTATTATAACTTACGTAGGCGTGATCCAAAATTTAAGGAAGGAGATTTAGTCCTTAGACAAGCTCATCCCCTTTCTTCTGGCGAGCGGGGATTTGCTCGTAAACTGGCCCCTAAGTATGAGGGACCGTTCCGCATTGTAGGAGCAAGGTCTACCAACACCTACAATCTCCGCACGATGGATGGCAACCCAGCTGGTTTCAGTCACGCCTCTCAGCTCAAGCCGTTTTGTGAGGATTGGCCGCGTGAGGGGTCTCACGCTCCCGAAGAAGGAGAGGTGTAAGCAGACTTTGCCCTATAACGGTGAGCTAGTCAGCGAGAATAAGGGAAGGGCTCACTCTCTTCTCTCGCTTGCCACTGTGTGTATCTATATTTTTCCGTTCTCTACTCATTGTAAATTATACCTTTCTTATTTGTTCCTTTAAATAGTTGTTAAATATAGTTAATGTTTAATAGAAGATTTACTTTGTGGTTAATTAAGAACCTGCCCCACTCTCCACTGTTCTAGCTGAGGATTGGCCGCTTTTTATGACCCGAAAAAGGTAGGACTAATTTTAAGTTAATTTATAATTTTTTTTGGTTTTCTAAGATACTTAATTATCTCTGGCAGTGAAACTGCCTGGCGCCCATAGAGGAAAAAAAGGGTCATAATAGTAAATAAGTCGCATAGCGAACGCAAGGCGTATTGGAGATTGAAGTCGTTTGAACTCGAACGCCATATCTGTCTCAGTATGAGTGGTATTCGTGGAAGTATGTCTTCACTTTTATGAAGTCCAATGAGAATTGTTGCTCCAATTAGATTATTCATCAATTTTTTAACTACTAATCGTGTACCATTGGATAACTTTGGCTGATTGATATTTCGGAGTAATATAATTGGCACTCTAATTTTCAAATTTAGAATGTGTGGCGGTAATCTGGGAACATTGAGTGAATTAAGAAATTTCGTTGGAAAATTCACAACTTCACTTTGGTCCATCACGGAATCAATGGATTTATTTGTCACTGTTTCATCTACAATTCTGTTTAGAATGATGTTGTTCATATCGACTACGTCGACATATTTAGCCGTTAGAATGGCTCTTCCGCTTAACCATGCGTGATTTTGATAATTTGTTTCGATGCTTTGGAATACATTGTCTACTAATACTGCGCGAGACTGGTGGCGGTGAGAGGCACTTGTAAGTAGTTGAGAAAGAGGCGTCTGCGTCTGTCTATTTCTGCCAACCCCACGAAACGCTCGGAATTTTCCGTTTCCGTGGGAACGTCGGAATAAAAAGTACATATAAACACTGTTATATAGAAATACAAAGTTGTGTAAAAAATTAAAGTCAATCCATCGACTATTTTTCGAGTTTTGCGGACACAAACATATGGATGCTGAATTTTTATATATATACGTAGATTTCAATACCTGCTGTATGGCTCCATTATAACAGCGACATTTATGCTATTAGAAGTTAATAAAATTTTGAAAAGTGTGGTGCGCCTTATGCGATTTATGGAGATTTATTTGAACGAAAGAAAAAAATGTGTTTTAAATAGCAGGTAAATATTTCGTTTTGTTTATAATCCAGTCAATGTTATTTTTCTTAATATTTAGTTTATAAAAATACGTAGGGTAACTTGTACTAAATGCTGTGTGATTAATATTCACCTTTTTATCAGCCGGTATTCACCTTTTATATACGAATTCTTTGGATTTACACTCCTTCAGTGTGTGATTTAAAGAACAAAGTAGACAGGAACAGTGACTTTGCATTGTGAGATGTGGAGATTAAATTTATTACATCCAAAACAACGCGCAATAGTTCCATGGTCAACGACATTGCAAACACTACAAAACAACTTAATTCTTCTTAATAACTTAACGTAAGTCAGGATTTACCTCATTTATTAAGAACCTGTTACCTTTTTTATTTTTCCATAACAATTTAACCGGAATTAATCGTATTCCTGAATAATTTCACGAATTCCTGAATTCGTATTCCTGTTTAGTGTTTTATTTCAGTTGCAATTTCTAACTTAATTTCTTCTGGAACATTATATACTTTCAATCTGGATAAAAGTTTATCAAATTCATGGACACCTAGATCATTATCACAACTCATTTTGTAAATTACCACTCACTACCTTAACATCTTTTTAATAAATCTATTGCATGTGAAAAATGTTCACTTTCGTCCGCCAGTTTTTCTTCTCGTGTTGTGTGGATGGGGATTTTGTATGTTTGAGGGGGGGGATGTGTGATGCACATGGATTTCAGCATAGCTGAAAAACAGAAAATCGTAGGAAGTTCAAACTTGACATTCTATTTCAGCATCACCATAGATTCGGCAGGAACTTACCTGTCAAAACTTTTTGACCGGAAATACCGTTTACTGTCTTTTTCGTTTTTTTTTTTTTGGCGAATCGCTCGAAAATGGTTACTTTTTAAATTTCTCTTATTTTTTTTAATTCGCATGTCTTTTATAACAAGTAGATTTATCTATTACTTTTATTTAATTTTTTGGGGTGGGGAAATTCATTTTAGAGAGGTTCTGGGAAAGAGAGATGCTAGCTTCCCTAGCGTGTGCTACTACAGAGTGCGGATCTAACCGTGTACACCAACTATGAAATGTTCAAAAGAATTGCATAAATTCCAAGTTTAAAAAAAAAATCGGTTAACTAGAGTGCGAATTTCCTAAATACTTGTTTAGATTTCCTTATTGCAATTATAATATTGACAAATTTTCTATAAACTATATTTTCACTCAGTCCTATGAAAAAAACTGATGAAGAAGACTATTGATATAGCATCTTTTTTTAAGAAAAATGTATGTCATCCAATGTCCCATGAAAATAAATTAGAGAATGACATTATTATAATTCGCCTTAGAGAAAGGAGATTCCATTTCATACTAGAAATTGTACTCTATCATCCCTTCCATATTTTCTATTAGTATGGAAGCGCTCAAGTTGACAAATCGAATTAAATGACCTAATGAACTATCTTTTGTTATTAACTATAATCAAAGTTATAAATATTAAATAAACTTTCTCCCATATTGATCATACATTTTTTAATACACTTCCGTTAAACTATCAATTTATAGAACAAATTTTCCAGATAAATTATAGTAATTTTATGCAAACTAGGAATTATGTTCAAGGAAATGATTTAATTAATTACCTTCTTTTTTTTTTTATATGTATTTAATTACTGTAATATTGTTTCTCTAAGTAATTTTTTTTTTTTCATGTTCTTTAAATGCTACCCTAATTGATCTAGATAATGTTGGAAGTTTAATCACGTGACTAAGAAAAAGTTGCCAACATCCGGAAGCTCCTAAGCAGCCTTTTAATGCAAAGGCACTCTCAAGTAAAAAGAGAATCTTTAATAAATCTTGAGAACTGAGGTACGTACATTGTCTATTAAAAGTAACGAATCATACTACTCGGATACATATTTTTTTTTTAAACTCGGAATTTGGATGGTATATTGCTAAAAGTGGAGCACTCTTCTACCCAAAGATGGAACAAGTTGCGACAAGTGCAGCGCTCTATAATCAAAAGTGGAAGACTTATTTTATAAAATAAATTAACTTCTGTTTTTTCTTATGCATATGGAAAAATTCGTATCTAGTTCTGAACGAAATTTAAACGGAGTTATATCACAGTGAATTAAACGTATTGTGTAATTGTACATTTTGTGCTTCTTTCTATTAAGTTTTCAATAAACGAAAAGTGAAGCTTATTTCACTCTTGCTTTGTCATACATAATTTTGGTGACCCTGACGTGATAGCTGCATTAATGTGAATATACTATTTTAATTTTTGACAAATTGATCACTACATTGATAAATAAATCGTTTGAAGTAATTGGCTTTTATTTTTTTATTTTATTTTAAGGCGCGTCAACATCTATGGTCATTGGCGCCCGGAGCCTTCTCAATGCACTGCCGGCCTCGGACAGTGTTTCTCCGGTACAGACAACACTGTCCATCACCGGACAATGAGCTGTAGAGGCTCCTAGGAAGAAAAAATCTAAGGGCAGCGAATACCTGGACTCGAACCCGGGTCCTCCGCGTGGGAGTTCAGTACGCTAACCACTTAGCTACTCCCTTCCCTAAAGTAATTGGTGAACTGTAAGTTATCCAAAACTTTCTCATACATTTTAATAACTTTCTTCATGTTCTTACATTTATTCGAACATTGGTAGTTTGAGAAAACAAATGTACTGTTCTGTATTTGTCAATTAAAGTGTATTCACTATTCGGTATTAAGTTATAAATTTATTCTTCCTATTTTGTGTTTCTAAATATTGATTTTTTTTTTTTATTGCATTCTTTGACTCTTTAATTAATATTTTTTGAATTTTATTATAGTTACCATGTGTTTAAATAGTAACTTTTCTCGACCAGTATTTCAATATTATTGTGGTTAACTGTATCTTCAAATTTAATGCAATTATTTTGTTTCATTATTTATTATTTAGTTGCTAAGAGAACCAGCTGATCGCTGATTATGGAAATTCTGTGTTTTTTGCTCTCTAAAATAAAAAGCTTTACTGATATATTTAAGTGTACTTAAAAGTGAAAAATTAGACAATTGAAAAACGAATAACCCAAGAAAAAGGGAGAACAAAGAAAATACCAAGTTCACTCATCAAAATGAGCAGCAAGAGAGAAGAAGCTGTTACTCAATGGGTTCAAGAAATTTTAGTTAATTACCAAGGAAATACTATCGATGAGGGTGAGTATAGTGCTCCTATTTCTTATAAAAAACCTAGAACCACTCAACCATCCAAAATTTTGGACCTAAACTCAAGTAATAATTCTACCTAGAACTGCTAACTAGAATTGAATACAAATCCACTGCTAACTAGAATTGAAAAAGAAGAAATGCAGATTGTCCAAACAATACACTCTCGTAACCAAAAAACATATGTTTATAATAGTCCACAGATACGAACACATAACAAATATGCTCCTTTAACTGATATTGAACCGGATGATCTACACACAACAAATAATTCAAATAAAGAAACAAAAATACCACCAATTTTTAGAATGGGTACAGAAAATTATCAATCTATTATAGAAGAAATTTAAAATACAATTGGCACATCTTTCGAGACACAATTATGCAAAAATAAATTGAAAATAATATTAAAAAATTCAGACGATTATAGGAAATTAACAAAATTTTACGACAATTCAGGCACAAAATACTATACATTTGTAAATCCCGAGGACAAAAAATTGTCAGTTATAATAAGGGGTATACCATACTCAGTAACTGAGGAGGAAATATTTGACCAATTAAAAGAAAATTACCCAATAATCTCAGTAACCAGGCTGATGAATAAAAAATATGAACCACCTGTACCAACTCCTCTATGTGCAGTTGTTCTAGAAAATGATAATAAAGGAAGAGCAATATTCCAATAACTCGCCTCTACTGTTCAGTAGTCACAGTAGAGCCCAGAAAAAAGACAACTCGTATTCCACAGTGCACAAATTGTCTGCGATATGACCACACCAAAAACTATTGTCGACTCGACCCTAAATGCGTAAAATTCGCGGGCGATCATCACTTTTCTGTCTGCCCATACCGACAGCTGGAAACTCCGAAATGCACTAATTGCAAAGGAAACCACACAGCCATCTTCAGCAAGTGCCAAACATTAATCAAAATCATGAACAGAAATAGATCACGCCAAACAAGAGAAAACACGGCATCAAGAACCAGGAACACTCTTCAAGACTCTCCATCCAGAATAAACACCAAATCTGTCTCTCCTGAGGACCATAAACATAACGGAACTACTCCATCCAGATCTATTTCTAACTTCTGGACACAAGAAAGAAAAACAAGTAGCCCGCCTAATCAAAATTTCAACACTTCCTCCGAACCTAACACTCTAATCAATCTCATAAAAGATCTACTTCTACAAATAATCACTCCTTTTATCCCACACCTAAAAGAATTAATCTCCAACTTGATACAAAGCTTCATTTTCTCTAACAATGGACAACCATAGACTGCTTCCCACTCACAACTTAACACTAGTAAATTGGAACGCCAACGGACTAAAAACACGAACGTCTATATTCTCTGACTTCCTTACTAGATATAACATTGACAGAGCATGTATTACTGAAACACATCTTACCTCTACTGACCGACTTAAAACACCAGGATACATCTCCTACCGAACTGATGGACAGACACGAGTAGCTTCAGCTGGAGTCGCCCTCTGTGTGAAAAGAAGCTTGAAACATAGAGAATTTCTTCTACCTCCACTATATAATCTTGAGGCTGTTGCTATCCAGGTGACTACACACACTGGACCACTAACCTCATATCTGCTTACCTAAGACCAACTACTAGACTTCAGCAAGACGACCTACAACTAATCTTTACACAAAACAGCACACTATTACTAGGAGACCTTAACAGTAAACACACATACTGGGGATGTCGTGCGACCAGTAACAACGGAACGCGACTGTTGACAGCGACGGACAATTTAAATATTCTAATTTCAGCCCCAGAAGAACCCACATTTTACCCCACTCAGCGTAACTACCAACCTGACATACTGGATATTGCACTATCACTTAATATTAATACACCTATGTATTTGGACTCCCTAGACGAACTGGGCTCTAATCACCTTCCTGTACTCTGCAGGTTTCACTCTCCTCTACAATTCAATGAGCCACCTCCAAAATTAATCACTAGAAAATAGAATGGGAAACCTTCAGACATGACATAAACAAACTGCTGACAATACCTACACATTACGGGGCCCCAAACGATATCGACACTTCAATAGATATATTTAGACAGACAAAATATACAGCTAGCTGTACATAACTCCACCTACAAAAGACAAAATAACAACATTAGACAAAACCAGTTGCCTTTACATATTCTCAGTTTAATACACGAAAAAAAACAGAATTCGCAAGCTTTGGCAGAGAACTAGGAACCCCACAGATAAAACTCACTTCAATCGACTAACAAGACAAATAAAATGGGAACTTGACAATCACAGAATCTCTAAATACAGATCTTTGTTAGAAGGAATGCCCCCGGGTGACTCTTGTCTCTGGAAAGAAACAAAAAGACTACTGAAAGAACATTCCCCGATTCCTCCACTGCTTACAAGAAACGGCCTGACAACAAGTGATGAGGAAAAGTGCGAAGTAATAGCTACTCATCTCGAAGACAAATTCACTCTAACTGACCAGACTGTCTCCACTGACGTTAATAACGAACTACAACAACCTCACCAAATGACAGAAATTCCTATCTTATACACTTCTTCTGAAATATTCACTATAATCAACGGACTTCCCAATAAAAAAGCTCCCGGAGACGACCTAATCCCAAATACTATACTAAAAAATCTGCCTCGGAAAGGTATCGCCTTCCTAACTGGGGTCTTTAATGTTTGCCTTCGATTGGGATACTTTCCCAAAGGTTGGAAGAATGCAATTGTAATAGTTTTTCACAAATCTGGTAAGCCTAAAAGTGATCCAAACAGTTACCGACCGATCAGCCTCCTAAACTCCCTTTCGAAAATACTTGAAAAAATTATATACAAAAGACTGTTAAAACACTTGACTGACACAAACAAAATTCCACTTCATCAATTTGGATTCAAACCAAAACACTCACCAGTACATCAAATTAAAAGAGTTACAGAACACATTATACACAACTTTGAAGAAAGAAAATACACGGCAGCGATATTTCTAGATGTAGCAGCCCCATTTGACACAGTTTGGCACTCTGGACTACTTTACAAACACAGAAACACAAACGCACCTGACTATATTACCCAAATTATAACATCTTTTTTACAAGACAGAACATTCCAGGTGAGACTCAACAACACATACAGTACTAAACGACAAATTCTCGCAGGACTACCGCAAGGAGCAATTATCAGTCCGGTCCTCTTTAATCTCTATTGCTCGGACATACCTGAACCTACTTCAGTGACTTTAGCAACATACGCGAACGATACAATTTTGGCGTGTTCCAACAAAGACATTAATAAAAGTATCACTGAGTTACAGACATCAATTAATATTTTATCAAACTGGTTCCAAAAATGGAAATTGAAGCTAAATCCTTCCAAAATAGAAGCAAAAATCTTCGCCCTTAGGAGGTTCGGATTGAAGACCTTCATATGCTCCAAATTAACAATCAAGAAATTCGCTGGAAACAGAAGGACCAAGGAGTGCGCTATCTTGCCGTAATCCTAGATACAAGACTCACCTGGAGACTACACATAAACACTAAACTTCAACAAGCATACAGCCGACTGAAGCAACTATACCCACTTATTAACAGAAACACACCACTCAAACATTCCTGTACAGTACTTCTCTACAAGACACTCCTCAGACCACTTCTGACATATATGCCTGCCCAGTTTGGATAACAGCTAGCAACACACTGACGAAACGATTACAGACTTTTCAAAATAAATTACTACGGATTGCACTAAACGCCCCTTGGTTTATCAGGAACACCCAAATACATAAAGAACTGGACATTTCAGATATTCACACGCACATGACTAAATTAGCAGACAACTTCTTCCTAACCCTTCGCACACTATCTTCAGCAGCACACTATCACATAGGCGAGCCTACACCTTCTAGAAGATTAAAACCCCGACTATATCAAGATCTTTAATTTTCATTTATATTATTGTAATCCATATGTGTGAAGCTCTAAGTGAGCTGGTCCCTAGTTTAATTTGTAAATAATAATAAATTATTTAGTTGCTATTTCACTGTTATATTTTATTCTTATATCGTAATTTGGTTAACTAATATTTCGATAACTATTTATTTGTTTATTTTATCCATAAATCTTAGATTTTTTCAGATCACATAATACATAATTAGGAAGTTGAAGCTTGTAATTCTCAATATGGGTTCGGAAAGTGAAATTGAAGAAACTTTAGATGATAAACTAAGAATTTTAAGAGTAAGCGAGGGATTTGTAAAGGAAGATTTACACGAATTAAAACCTATCTTGAATCCTTTGATCCGAATATTTTCTCAATATCAAATCTTACTTCACGTTTACAAAACCTTGAAGAATGTTGGTCAATTTGACTCAATACAATCAGAAATTCAATTAATAATAACTGATGAGCAAGATGATACTGAAACATCGATGTTTGAAGTTGATTATTTCGAGATTGAAGATATATTATCTTTCTCTTGACAACATAAAATGCAATCAAATGCTAAAGTTCAGCGTACACAGAACATATAGCACACAACTGATACCACTGATAACATTAAACTCCCTGAAATACCGCTACCTACATTTGCTGGAAAATATGAAGATTGGGCCGATTTCTATGGTACTTTTGAGGCAATGATAAATAGCTCAACCAAGCTTACAAAAATTCTACTATCTCCGTTCATGCTTAACAGGCGATGCATTGAGATCAATAAAAGAAATCAAGATTGCGGCTCAGAATTATGATTCCGCTTGGGAACTACTCCCAAGAGATTTAAAAATAAAAACTCATAATAAAGGCTCATGTGAAAGGAATATTGGATTTGAAAACTCTGGAAAGGCCGACTACCGGTGAATTAAGAAAAGTACATGACACAGTCACAAATCATTTGACGGCTTTAAAAAATCTTGGTGAGCCTGTTGAAAAGTGAAGTACATTATTAGTATTCTTAATAACTAAGGATTTAGACAGTGAAACAAGAGCGATGTGGGAAACGCAGAATGCAAAGCAAGCTGAATGTGAAGAAAACAACAAAATTTATTCATTTACAGGGCTTTGCCATAACTGCTTAAGGGTGAATCATGAATCGATTCAATGCAAGAGTCCGTATTCGTGAAGATATTGCAGTAAACGTCACCATAGCATTCTACATCGAAGTCAGACAAATTTGGCTTCCAAACTAGAAACGAAAATAACTTCAAATGACTCAAATGAAGGCCTGAATCCTATTATTACTACACATTCAAATAGCAATGAAGAAGTTATTCTTGCCACGGCTATAGTCTTTATTACTGATTTATCAGGAATGACATATCCATTATTGGATAGCGCAAGTCAATCCAATTTCATAAATCAATCGCTTGCGGCTTCGTTGGGACTTCAACACAGAAGGTCAGCCACATCCATTTCAGGCGTTGGTAATTCCAAATTATCTTCTAATTTCGCTATAAATACCTGCATCAAATCAAGACATTCTGATTTCAAGATAGAGTTGGATTTCCTAGTATTGAGAAAAATTACACATGATTTACCTTCGGTTAACACTAAAGTTGACATCCCGGAAGATATTGATCTAGAGATGAAAAATTGTATGCATCTAGAGGGATCGATATATTGCTAGGGGCTAGTACCTTCTAGAGTATTCTTGAAAGTGGACATGTTCAATTAGGAGAACACATGCCTGTTTTACAAAACACTAAATTTGGTTGGATCATCGGAGGCAAGGTTTCATCAAATACTATTACATCCCAGACATCTCACATATCACTTCATACTACCAATGATCAACCAAGCATAGACAATCTCATGTCATCGTTTTGGAAATTAGAAGATATTCCAAGTAATTCGCCGAAATCCATTGTGTGAATGTTAAACGTTTACCTGATGGAAAGTTTACTGTAAAGTTGCCGTTTTCTGAAGATTATACTACTGCTTTAGGAGAATCAAAAGATCAGGCAATAAGAATGCCCTAAAGCAGGAGTATGTTCCTAAACGAATATTTAGAAAATGAAGAAATGGAAATGGTTTCTGAAGAAAGAGTCTCAATGTAAATATTACATGCCTCATCACCCAATCATAAAGGAGTCTAGTTCGACCACACGTTTACGCGGGTCTTTGATGCTTCTGCCAAAACCTCCACTATTACATCTCTAAACGATATTTTAATGCCCGACCATACAACGTGACCTTTCATCAACCTTGTTATCATTTCGCATTCCTCTTGTATGTCTTCACTGCTGACATCAAACAAAGGTATCGTAAAATACTATTAGATGAGAGGCACCAGGATTTTCAAAGAATTGTATGGCGAAATGATCCAAACGAAGCAATTAAGACTTACCGGGACTTACGGGACTGCTTCAGCCCCATTTTTAGCAATTAGAACACTAATGCAATTAGCTAAAGAAGAAAAGGAAACATTTCTTGAGGCATCAGAAGTGCTGCAAGAGGACTTCTATGTAGATGACGTCCTTACTGGAGGCGACTCGCTAGAAAAGGTGAGGGAAATTCAACTTCAATTAATAAATCTTTTGAAGCAAGGTGGAAGCAAGTTTACGTAAATGATGCGCCAACGACCCATCTCTTCTTGAAAATATACCAAAGGATCATATTGAAGAAGGATTAATTGTTGAAGATTCAGATAATAAGGCAATAAAGGCTCTGGGAATTTACTGGCAACCATTGACTGATACCTTTCGATTCAAGGTCAATTTAGAGAAAATTCCTGACATCGTAACTAAAGAATTATACTTTCGGATATATCTAGAATATTCGTTCCTCTAGGATTTATTTCACCAATTGTAATCACTGCAAAACTCTTTATGCAAGAACTTTGGCTTATTAAGGATTTAGGTTGGAATCAGCCAGTGTCTGAACAGATGTTAGGAAGGTGGAAGAGTTATAGAGATTCTCTGCAAGCATTAAACCACCCACTTATAAATAGACGAGTAGTAAATGGAACTTTCAATCAAACATTTGAAATCCATGGATTTTCCGATGCTTCGGAAAAGGCCTTTGGAGCATGTACGTATATGTATTCGAACGATATTAACAGACAACAGCATTTCCATCAACTTACTTTGTTCCAAATCTCCCCTAAAACAAGTTTCCTTGCCAAGATTGGAGCTCTGTGGTGCTCTTTTACTTTCTCAATTACTTAAAAGGACTCTAAACTCTTTAAAACGGATTAATATTAACAGCATAACTTTATGGACCGATTCCCTATAGTGCGGAACATCGTGTCACGAGAATGTTACTAGAAAACCTTCATATCATCAATTTAAACGCAGGTCCTCAAGAGCTTCTGTCAATTGTTAGAACAGGAGTGCCAATTAAAATATTGGCCAATCAAGGGAAGGATTATAGCTCATAAGATTGTAAAAGACTGTTTAATTTGCTCCACTAGCAATTCGACATCTTATGGGCAATTCACCATCATATAGAGTGCATCCATCGCATCCATTTGAACATTGTGCAATTGATTACTGTGGGCTATTTCTATATAAGCGAATGGCACAACGGCGAGCTCAGCCAATTAAAGCTTATGTCTCACTTTTTGTTTGTATGACGACCAACGCCATTCAGTTAGAAATAGTAGCCGATTTATCACTAAGAAGTTCTTGGAAGCGCTTGAAAGAATGATTGCTCGACATGGGACTATGAGATATATATATTCAGATAATGCTACCAACTTCTAGGAGCGAAAAATGAACTGCAACGCTTACTAACCTCCAGAAACTATCTGCATAAGATACATGAATTCATCGCGCCAAAAGATATAACTTGGCATTTTAAACCACCTCGATCTCCTCATTTTGGGGGATTATGGGAATCGTGTGTCAAATCTGTAAAATGGCATCTTAAACGAGTAATGAGAAACCAAATCCTATTATATGACGAACAAGAAACTTTGCTTGTACAAATTGAAGTGATTGTGAATTCTAGACCACTAATTGAACAATCTAGTGATCCCAACGATTTAAATCCATTGACTTCCGCACATTTTCTGGTAGGACAACCTCTCCGCTCTTGTCCTGCCCCTGAATTGACTGATATGAATATTAATCTTCTGGACCGATGGCAACGAATTCAACAACTCTACCAACACTTTTGGCCACAGTGGTCGCGGGATATTTGACTACCCTATAGCAGCGCACCAAGTGGACTAAAGACAGCAAGCTCCTCCCACAGGATCACTCGTACTAATTCAGGAAGACTTTAGGCCACCTCTTCACTGGAACTTTGGACGAATTGTAGAACTTCACTATGGATCTGACGGGGTAGCACGCGTTGCCACAGTCAAAACCTCTAAAGGACTTATCAAACGAGCTCTTGCTAAATTGTTTGTTACTTGAAGCTTGAAGGTTGCACCTTCAACGGGGGCAGTATGGATGGTATTCTGCTAAAAGTGGAGCACTCTACTACCCAAAGATGGAACAAGTTACGACAAATGCAGCGCTCTATAATCAAATGTGGAAGATTTATTTTATAAAATAAATTAACTGCTGTCTTTTATTATGCATATGGTTAGATTTGTATCTAGTGCTAAACGAAACTTAAACGGAGTTATATCACAGTGAATTAAATATTGTGCAATTGTACATTTTGTGCTTCTTTCTATTAAGTTTACAATAAACGAAAAATGAAGCTTATTTCACTCTTGCTTTATCAAACAGAATTTTGGCCATCTATTTATTTCTAATTAATTTTGTTTGGATGGTAGAATTGTATAATCAACTATGATAGCACTTTTGAGAAAAACATAAACCCATCCCTCCCCTAAAAGTGCCCTTAAATGAATTTTCCCAGAGAAATGTTTTAAATAAAACCTGTAGATCTTTGTATGTGTAGTTTATATAAGAAGTTCCAAGAAAATCGTCGGAGCCATTTTCGAGAAAATCGTGAAAAAGTGAAAAAAATTATTTACTAAAGTAAACGCACATCCGGTCATCCGATTTTTTCAATCTCGGAATTTCAACAACACATTTAATTCTAATTAACATTATTTAGATGATAGAATTGTATAATAAACTGCAATAGCACTTTAGAAGAAAATCTAAGCCCACCCCTGCCCCAAAAGTGCCCTTAAATGAATTTTCCCAAAGAAATGTTTTAGATAAAAGTTGTAGATCTATGTATGTTTAGTTAATATATGAAGTTTGAAGAAAATCGTCGGACCATTTTTGACAAAATCTCAAAATAAAGTGGTATTTCCGGTTGTAGAATTTTGACACATAACTTACTGTCAAATCCCATGGTGATACCTAACCGAAATATCATGTTTGAATTTTCTGCGATTCTTCATTTTCGAGGTTTGCTGTTCAAATACATACATAATGCATACATATACACACCCAGTTTGCGCATACATATATACACACACACAAAGTACAGTATGCAAAGTACAGTGTGCATACATATACACACACACAAAGACCATTTGCTAAAAACCACTTTTTTGGACTCAGTAGACCTCAAAACGGATATTTCCGATGAATATTCGACATCGAAATTTTGACACGATTACAATACTTCCTCTTACTAGGGGTAAGAGAAAGTAAAAAGTAATACCTTAAATTCTTACAAACATTCCGTTTTTCTCTTACCCCCTCCAGGTACAACAGTCTTCAACATTGCAATAGAACACAGTTTATTCAAAAAATAATATTTTTAATGTATAAAATCATGCTTTTATTTATTTATTTATTTTATTATCTAAAAGATATTATTTTAGTACTTATTTTATATTATAGGTTTAATTTTGTTGAACTAATTTTAATTGTTTTCATTTTATTTGTAGCATAAGTACATATATGCTAGATTGATACTTAATGCTTTGTATTATACTTTATTTATATTGTATATATTCTTAAGGGACTTACTCCCAAAATAAAAAAAAATGTTTGTTCTTCTTCTTCTTCACTCTCTCTCTCTCTCTCACACACACACACACATAAATATTTATGACTTTGATGATAATATTGACATATTGATAATAATTGTGCAAATGTGTCCATCAACTAAGTTACTTTTCTTATACTAAATAATTAAGTCTTAAACAGTTAATGATCTTTATTAATTGCATGTAATACTTTAGTGGAGCATGCTGACATATATTGAAAACACACACACACACACACGCATTTACAGTCACTTCACTAAAAACATTTTCTTCGAACTCAGGGTAACTCAAAACAAGTATTTCTATGTGAAAACTGAATATCGAAAATTTGACGCCGTTTTTATACTCTTACCAAGAAAAAAAAAATATCTGGTGTGAAACACTCACAGACTTTCTCTTGCTCTAGATCGCAAAATTATAATTGACAAATTTTATAGTTTGTGTACCAAATTTAATGAAATTCATCGAAAACTGAAAAAAACCGTCCAGTAAAAGCGCACTTCCGGTTTACTAATTTTCTTGAAACTCGGAATTTTGGTCACTTATTTATTTCAAATTTAATTTTGTTTGGATGATAGAATTGTATAATCAACTAAGGTAGCACTTCAGAAAAAAAAAACATAACCCCACCCCTTCTCCAAAAGTTCCCTTAAATGAATTTTTCCAGAGAAATGTTTCAAATAAAAGTTGTAGATCTTTCTAAGTTTAGCTTATATAAGAAGTTTCAAGAAAATCGTCGGAGCCATTTTTGAGAGAAACGCAAAAAAGTAAAAAAAAAAAACAACAAGTAAAGTGGTACTTCCGGTTGGGGAATTTTGACAGATGACCCACTCTCACATGCCATGGTGATACCTAAACGGAATATCAAGTGTCAACTTTCTACGATATTTCGTTTTTGAGCTATGCTGTTCACATACACACACACACAGACACACAGACCATTTCCTAAAATCCACTTTTTTGGACTCAGGGTACCTCAAAACGGATATTTCCGGTGAAAACTCGATATCGAAAATTTGACACGATTATAATACTTTCTCTTACTAGGAGTAAGAGAAAGTAAAAACTATGTATTAGTTAGAAAATGTAAAAAAAAATATCAGGATAGCGAGAAAATGTTTTTTGACATTTTTAATTTTACATTTTTCAAGAAATATTTTGTTGTTTAATAAAGTTAGAATTATTACTACCTAATGGTCAACTTTTTTTCTTTTCCTATGGCGCAACAGCCCATGAAGCGCCAAGCTTGCCAGACGGCGATTTGTATTAGAGGGCGTGTGGTAAGCATGCCGCACTTCCCTCGCCGTTTAGATCCGGCCTTCGCTACTAGGGCGCTACTAACTGTAGCTTTCAACTTTTTATCACGATGCTGGGCAACACAGACTTTGCCCTCACGGGAATCGAACCCTGAATTCTCGCACCAAAGGCGAGTGTGCTAGCCACTAAACCAACGGGTGAGGGCCATGCTTAACTTTGTTGTTTATAATTAATTTTAGCTTGTATCAAATTGAATAAAAATGAAATAGCATTAATGATGGAATAATTTTCCTTGCAGGGTGACAATATGGGTGTAAATATAATTATATATTAGTAATAAATATTAAGGAATATAATACAAACTGCTTCAATAAAGTTAATGTGTGAAGCTATCAGTAAAACTTTCTCTCATTACAATTAATGCAGAATCTAACATTATTTAATGTTTTCATTGTATATGCTATTAATAATTTCCGGTCCAGTTTTCTTACGATATTAGTTATACAAACGTATTGATACTGAGGGATAATACTTCATGGTTATTCAAGTTTAATAATAACGTACTTGAGCACCCCCACTTTTGTTTTATAAAGTGCATTCTTCTTCCCTCTAATAATATTTAGGGAAGGGATTAGCTCAGTGGTAGAGCGCTAGATTAGCAACGCGGAGGTCTCGAGTTCAAGTCCACCAGTGCTCCAAGGAAGATTTTTTCTTGGGTCCTGTGATTTGAGCCACCTCCTTCCATTTGCCATGCCTCCTCCCTACCTACATTCGAAGTCAAATTATTCCCGCAGCTCCTCACATTCCAATAATCTTCTACCTCAACATCTCTTCAAATCATCCCAGCATCTTACCCTCGACCTTTCATTCCTATTTAATGGCATCATTCTCCTGTAATATAGCATTTTATTTCACCACCTAGCACCATCTTTTACCTTTCTTTTTTCTTTGTGTCTTTTTTAATTTTGTCTTTGTGTTATCAGAAGTATTGTATTTATCACCATCTATGAGCATGTTTTGTTGTATTTTATATATTTATACTAAAAGGGTGTTAACTTTGCTTATTTTTGTTTTGTTTTATGTGCTCGTTGAAGTATGAACTATGCTATGTACTTGAAATGTTTTGTCCAACTCTTGCTATAGGACTAAGTCTTTCTAAGCAATAAATATATATAAAATTAAGCCTGTATCAGCCAGATTTATATTCCTTTAGCTGTAACACTTCTGTTTCTTAAGGGAGAGAGTCCCCCGAATAAAGTTTATTTTTTCATTCATTCAAAACCCTTGCCTTGCTGATGGCAGGTGTTGTATGTGGAAGTCAAATAGGTTTGTATAGCTCAGTGGTCGGCAAACTCGTCATCCAAAAGAGCCAAATATAAACAATACAAAATTGAAGTTGATTCAAAGAGCCATTTTTTTTAAACTTAAACTTTGCTTTAGTAGAGACATTTTTATGGAAATAATTAGGATTAAAAGTACACTCTCGAGATTGCCTTTGCTAAATATGTCTTAGTTTAACTAACGGTACATTAAATAAAACTTGTATCATACTTATATAAAGACAATATTTATTTAAAAATATAACAAGTTAAATAATATAAAAGATATCCTTAAAAAAAACTACAAATACTCCACTAATGTGAACAGTGGCCATGCATTTCCTTGGAAAGTAAGGATAAGTCAGGTTTGTATGTATGTTGTTTTTAATATTAGGCGCGATTCCAAGTTCTCATCGATAAGCCGACGTCTTAATTTACTCTTGATAAAGTTCATGCTTAAAAATGATTATGTTTATTGAATATGTAGACCCAAATAAGGAAAGAACAGCAAACGCTAGTTTCTTCAGTTGATCATATGAGTCAGGAATACTATTCCAGGTGTTAAAAATCAACATATCGTCCCTCTCCAGATCTTTCAAAGCAGACCCCGCTTGTCCTGTAAACTTAATTCACATTTATTTTTCTCCAATAGCTCTAAATCGGCACAAAGACGCATGAAATTTTGAGCTCCACAATTCTTTATTTTTTAAATCCAGCAAATGCATTTCAAAGCGGCCAATATCAATATTAAAGGGCGGAAAATTTATTTCTGTTACTGTGGCATTGAGGTTTTTTAACAATGGCTAACATCGCTTTGCTGTTTCTAAAGTCTTTGAACCTGCCGAGAAAAGCTTCCTTCATATTTAACAGTGTTGTTCTGACATAGCAAATGTCAATATTAGACTTATTTTCTCGACAATATTTCAATAGGCATGGAAAGTGAATCAGAGTTTCTCTTTCAAAATCTTCGGCAAAAAGCGACAATATGTTTTCGAATAAAATTACTATAATAAGTACAAATAGTTGAAATACATTTCGGTGCGGAGCAATTCGACGGAGATAATGATACACATGACTGCGAGCGACTATTTGTGCTATTGTTGGTTTCTAAAAATGTGCCTCTTTTCTGTAGTCTTGCGTTTCAAAAATTTTTACTCGTCTCTTACAAGGCAAGTTAATAAATAATATTCCGTGCCTGCACGAAACATTTCGTGAAAGAGCCGCAGCCAAGGAGTCAAAGAGCCGTATGCGGCTCGCGAGCCGCGTTTTGCCGACCACTGGTATATGAAGGAAAGTGAAGAAAAGATGTACGTAGGTGCTAATAACCAAAGAATCGATGCGCATAAAAAGTCTGCGTTCATTGGCTTCCTGCGCTTTCTCAATGCATGCAGGCCGCTGGGCGGTGTTCCCAGCAACAAAACTGCGCCAATCACTTGACAGAGAGCTGTGTAACGAGAAAATTGTAAGGGCATCATTGCTTGGACTCAAATCCAAGACCTTTGCAGGTCAGTCCAATGCTAATCCTGTCCTTCCGGTACTCAAAATAGTAAATATTTTGCTGGACTGTTTTGTTAAATATGATGTTAATTACTTTGCAAAATGGGTGATATACCCGATACTGGAATAGGATTCTAAAAAAAAAAAAAATTGCAAACTGATACATATCTTATTGAAAAATGACTCTTTGAAGTTTATTGCGAGATAAAATCACTAGTAGATAACAAGGGTGTGAAGGAACACAAAACTGTAATTTTGAAACGCATTAGTGAGTTTTAATTGAGAGACTTGAATAAAAGCCGGCAAGAGTGCAAAAAAAAAAAAATATTGATAATTTATATTATCATGTCATTGTAAATATAACACCGGACTTGTTCGCTAAAAGTGCTGTTGTTCCTCTTCACTTTATTAGCTCTCATCTAATAAAATGTTCCCAGGAAAAGGGAACTATAAAAAATTAAGGAAAATAAGACATAATCGTAAATGAATACAAATACGATTTAAAAAAATGTCACAATATCAATTATAAATTAAAACTAATTTTTTTCCCAATGGGAAGGGAACATTTGTTTTGAACATTTTTGGTATGTTAGTTTGAAATATTGCAGTGGGTACGAAGTTAAGCTGCAGTTCCAAAATTGCAATGTATCTCTATAATCAATTCTGGCTGATTATTTTCTGTTTTTTTGACAAAATGTTATGATGAAAATTGGAATGTGGAACTCATAGTATTCTTCTTATTTCAGGTAATAAATTGAGATGTTGGACTCAAGTGTTCCTCTTGCTGAATATAATAAATTGGGATATGGAACTCAAGTGTTCCTTTTATTGTTTGGGATAAAACCAAGATGGCTTTCTACAAATCCACGTTCCTGCCTATCCTGATCTAAGGGTATGAGTCTTGGGCAAAGCAGCAAAGTACGAGTCAAAACTGCAGGCACAAGGATTGAGGTTTTTTAGTCAAGTGGCTTGGAAGATCAGGCGTGATAGAGTTCGCTGAAGTGGCAAATTCGGGTGATTAAAATAATAATGATAATAATTTTCAAACTTAAGGGATAGGACAGCAGTTATTCCACTACATGACCTCCAATTTCAAAACTCAGATAATTGCATAACTACGTTGTGTGAGGTAATTATTATTATTTGTCTGTGGGGAGGACCAAACCCTACGCTATCCAAAGCCTCACGGGGGCCCATATAGCTACCCCAAAGAAGAAGAACAACAAACCGGGTCTAGAACAAATTTCCAGACCCGGATCGAATCCATCTAAGATTTACCGCGGTCCGATCAAATCGGACAATAACCTTAAGGGGAAATAGCCTAAGCTCTTCCACAGATATCCTGTTCCAACCAAAGATCCTGAACCTAATTTCCGCACAACCCAGGAAATCAGTTATAAGATGGATGGATGATGCCTCCTTTGTCTCACAGACTCTACAAAATGGATCCGGCACGAGCCCCATTACGTAGAGAGTTAGGTAAAGAAGAGACCAGAAGAGAAAGGTAGATTGCTACAATGGAAAATCCTCAGCTATATGGAAGATCTTTGGTGTTCCCTGTGTGTATGTTGTACAATATATGTAGTGTCTGTAGAATTGGAAATGAATGTGTGTGGTGCGGAAATGTTTGCCTAAGGGATGGATGCCTCAAGTAGTTCGTGTTAGGTAGGCTAGAGATTTAAATGATCGTTAAGATCGCCGGAAAAGGTTGGTCCTCTTCCACCGCCCACGGGGTAAGCAGCAGTAAAAATTAACCAATACTTTCTCATTGAAGAGAAAGAATATAAAAATCTGATAGAAGAACAACTATCTCTCATTGCGATTCTTAAGTACAAATAATTAAAAAATTGAATTCAAACAAGGAGCTTTAGAACATTTTTATACAATTTATAATGCTATTAAGCGGTAGAACCTTTAATAAACTACACGTTTTTGAAGAAAATATATGGAGCTTGACGTCAAATCTTCAACCACAACGTCCCAAAATCAATTTTTTCACGGAATGATTCATTAAAAATCACTGTCGTGTCGGGACAGTTGAAAATTTTATTTCTCATGATGTCAGTTATGCGTTAATAATAATTTGAAATAATGTTACTTAGAAGCACTGAAAATATTGTATACAAAGATTGATATCATAGCGATTTTCATGAAGTACAAGATACAGATCATTATGCTTGAATTGCGTAACATGCTCATAAGAGATATGGGTTATGAGAGATGCTCTTAATTTTCCTTCAAGCGGAACAAGAAAAAGAAGACAGTTACTCTTCCTGTCTAGTTTCGTATTCTAACAACATCAAGACAATAAATGTATGTATTTTTTTTAATAAAAAGAAAAAAGAAAAGAAAGAAAACAGTCATTTTAGCAAAAGAAATAAGATAATCAACTTCTTTAAGCCAAAAGATTATACCAAAGTACTTCCGGATTTGAATATTATTTCCTTCAGTCCCTTTTTAGTTTCCGGTTTAGTCTATAAGTCTAATTTACATATAATTACTATCTCTCACGTCCTATAATTAAGAGTTTATGCTTTATGAATTATCGTAGTTTGTCAAAAAAGAAAAACTATATTATTAACGAATACATTCTTCCAAAAATAAACTAATTTTAAAAAGCAGTATTAATTTCTTTTCACTTATATAATGTTATATTACTAATCTATTAATAAATGGTTTTCCGCATTTAAGTTAGATCACTTCCTCAGGAAGTAATTCTTCAGCTAAAAGAATAAAAAGTTTATTAAAAACCCTTATATTTTCAAAAAGAAATAAATTTAATAACATTAAAATATGATTATTATTACTCAAAGAGATCGCCTTTTTATTTAGCCAATTTTTCTATTTTTCTCCGAATTTGGAATTTTCCCTAAGCCTTTAGTATTTGTGGCCTTTAATACAAAATAGTTAGTGGAACCGTGCCTTGTACTAAAAGGCAGACTAGAGTTAGCCAGCCTTTCATCCATGGCAGAATCTCCGTTAGGAGTATTTCTAGAAAAATATTTGAAATGTAAAGCGTTAGTTTATTATTGTTATTCAAGGAAGGGGAGGGCAGAATCCTACGCTATCCAAAGCCTCCCTGGGCCCATATAGCTACCCCTAAAGATAACAACTACTGGGTCTGGAACAAAAGTCCAGGCCCAGGTTTTACCCATCTAAGTTTCACCTCAGACCGAACAAATCGGACCAAAAACCTTAAAAGGACATAGCTTAAGAGCCTCTACCGATATCCTACTCCGGCCGAAGGTCCTAAACCTAATCTCCTCACAGCTCAAACAATCCGTCATTAGATGCATGGGTGTTTCCTCAAACTCTACAAAAGGATCAGGCATAAGTCCCTTGTATAGAGATGTCTCCTTAAGCCCAACGCCAGTGGAAGCCAACCAGATGCCTGAGAGAGGTCCGTGAAAGACAACGGATCCCGCTACTCAAAGCTCCGTCCGGACCCCCAATGAGCATCTTAGACTGCCGACAACCCTGCACTCATCCATAAGAATGAGTGCTGTGAGGTCATCCAAGTCTGGAAGCCTGACAAAATGTGCCAGAAGACACACCAACAGCAGGCTCAGGCCAATGAAAGGGAGAGAGGCGCCTGATTTGGCAAACCTATCCACCTCCTCATTCCCAAAGATTTCATATGACCAGAAGCACATCCTTCAATGAAGAAAGATCTTCCAGTCTTTTAGAACATTCCTCCAACACCAATCTGGAAGTGAAGACACAAGAGCTAAGCGCCTTCAACGCAGCCTGGCTGTCCGAGCAGATACAAACCCCTTGTACTAAAAAGGCAGACTAGAGTTAAGCCAGCCTTTCATTCATCCATTATGAGTATTTCCAGAAAAATATTTTAAATACAATCGTTAGTTTTCTGTATGTATTAAAAGAAAGTTTAAGAAAAGAAAAACTAGGGGCCGTTTTTCATGAAAAACGCGAAAAATTGGACAAAGCATTAATTCATTTCGTGTTGAATGAAGCAAAACACGCCTTTATTCAAGAGTCCTCGACGTTTCTTTCGAATGGCAGGCCTTACTTTGTTTGTGAGCTTATCACTGAAATACTGGTGTTGATGGTTCGTTGATCTTCGAGATATTCACAATAAATAGGCCCCTGCGAATCCCAGAATACTGTAAGCATGACTTTACCTGCAGACGGCTGAGTTTTGAATTTCTTTCGAGTAGGAGAACCTGTATGTTCCACTCAAGGCTTTGATGCTTAGACTTCGGCTCAAAATTTTGTATCCATGTTTCATCACATCTTACAACTTTACTGCAAAATTCTTTTTTAATTAAACATCGTTCTTTCTACTGTTGACTGATTTGAAACCTGGTTTCTTTGTGAGTGTCCGTAAGTTCTCTTGGAACCTATCTCCACAAGTTTTCTTGTACTGCAGCTTCACTGCAGTTTTCTTATTCTGAATAATTTTACGGACAGTTCCAACACTCGTTTGCACTTTTTCAGCTATCAGTTCAACAGTAATATGCCTGTTGTCCTGAATTAACGCGTCGATGCGAGATTCGAGGGAGGAAGTTGCAACTTCAACTGGTCGCCCACTTCGTTGCTTGTCACGGATACTTACACGGCTACTTTTAAACTGTTCTACGCATTTGTAAACGTTCGAACGGTTCAAACAATTATTCCTGTACACTTTCAACATTCTTTCGTGGATTTCACTACCTTTGATACCCTTTGCAACTAAATATCTAATCACTAAGCGTTGTTCTTCCGAGGTGCAATGCTCGAGCGGACTCGCCATTGTTAACTGAATACATTTGAGGTTATGCTTACCAAATACCCTCGAACAGCTGATGGGAAACTAAATACAAGTATCCAACTTGACGTACTGAAACTATTGTATTGATTAAACAAAATTTTTCTGAGCTACAGCGATTTGTCTCGTTACTTATTGAATGAGCCTCATACTACTGGACTGCCATCTCTTTACAACAATATCCGCTAACTAATGATTTGTTTCGATACTTCAAGTTTACATCCTGATCATATGCAATTCCCTTAATCTTTCCTGTGGGTATTTCGACACTTTTATATGAGTTAAACAGTAGATAAAGTTTTATAGTTTAGCAAAGATATTTCAAACTTCACATTTCTGGATTTCTCACCTGTTGTGGATATGCGAATGAACATGAAGATATTTGCACATTTTGTTTATTGTCTAATTTTATAGCACTAGTGGAGAACAATTTCTAAATTATAGTGGCGACATCAGGTCAGTTAAAGATCACTGAACTTGGAACGTGGAGATGATATTCGACTGCAGCATTGCTCGCTGGTCGCTCTAGGAGCCTCTGCAATCACTGTCTGATTATGGGTAGGTTTGTCTGTAATGAGAGAACACTGCCTGGAGACCGCCAGTGCCCTGATAATGCTCCGAGCGCGTGTGTTTGTGTATGTATGTATGTGTGTGTGTGTATGAGAGGAGAGAGAGAGAGAGAGTTTATGAGTGTATATATGAATAAAATATTTCAAAACCGAAAAGCGCCCCCCTTGCGAAAACGAAATAGCACGGAACGACAGAAACGGTTTAATCAATACAATAGTTTCAGTGCGTCAAGTTGGCATCCGTGTACTTAGTTTCTCATCAGCTGTTCGAGCGTATTTGATAAGCATAACCTCAAATGTATTCAGTTAACAATGGCGAGTCCGCTCGAGCATTGTATCTCCGAAGAACAACGTTCAGTGATTCCGAGGTTATTTTTTAACGTGCTTTTAGATCCATTGCCACAAGACCGTGAGGCTTTTCACTTTGACCGTCTTAGAGTCGAAAATTAAATAACAGTAATCATAATAATAATAAATAAATTGAATACAGTTATGAGTAAATAATTAAGAAAAGGAAAAAAATATATATATTCGTTTATTTTCGGCATGATACAAAATTAATATCTAAAATGAACACCTTTTCAATAATAATCCAATCAGCGTGCAGCTTCAAAGAGACACCAAGATCGCTCGCACTCTGCTAGGTATTAAAACTAATAAATTACAATAATAGAAAAAAATGAATAAATAGAATAATTCTTTGAAATAATTAAATAAAAAAAAAAGAAGATAAAAAACAGTGAAATAGAACAACTAGGAAATGCAATAAAAACAAAATATTGGGAAAGTAAATGTACTCAACCCTTGACAATATTCAACACTGTATGATACTAGTGCGTAAATAATGAATGAACAGTAATGTGTCTAGTAAAATATTGCACCAAACATTTGTTGGGCTTTCATTGAGATAATACTGTATTAGTTATTAGCCTATAAATATTTTGTTTACACTTTCATCCTATCATAATGTTTTTACTTTCAATGGCAATAAGAATTTGATCATCATTTTTTATTTATTTATTTATTTTTTTATTGCTAATAATTTCACTTTTGCATTTATTGTTAATAACATTTTATATCATTAGAAAACATGCTTTACAAAAATATCTATGCGATTTTTTACTTATTTTCCTAAATTGTCCACTTGCCGTAGTTTCAAATTATATATATTTTTTTTATATTTTCTTATGGTAAATATTGATTTTGTGTCAGATTTTTGAAATGGAGTTTCCACCGGAAATATATGTTTTACGATTCTCTGGAAAAAAAATGGTTTTTAGAAAATACTTTCTGTGTGAGTCGAAAATGTTCGTGAATAGTAAAAAAAAAAAAATCTGGTGTGAAACACTCACACAACTTTCTCTTACTCCTGTTCTCAAAATTATAATTGACAAAAGTTATAGAATGTGTACCAAATATAACGAAATTTGTCGAAAACTGAAAAAACTGTTCAGTAAAAGCGCACTTCCGGGTTACATATTTTCTTAAAACTTGGAATTTAGGCCATCTATTTATTTCTAATTAATTTTGTTTGGATGACAGAATTGTATAATCAACTATGATTTTTTTTTTTCCTCCTCCGGGCACTAGCCTGGATTCACCAGTCACGGCACTTCATCTGAACTAGGCCTAAAACTTGCCCGCTAAGGGGCTCCTCCTGTTCTAAAAAAAAAAAGATAGGCCTAGCTTCGAGCCAGGTCGATCCTCTTCTGACGGAGGACTTCCCTGGCAAATGCCGCGACCAGCCCCCAGGCCACCTCGCTCGTCAGCATTGCCCCGACCACATTGTCGGGGGTCAGCCGACCCACCCTTTCTTCCAAGGCAACCCTATCTCTCTCCCACCTCCCACACCCGAAGAAGGTGTGGCAGGCGTCATCGCTTACCCCGCATCCGTAGAGGCAATCACCCAATTCCCGGATCCTCATCCTGTGGAGGTAGGACCCGAAGCATCCGTGGCCGCTGAGGAGCTGAGTGACATAAAAGTCCACCTCCCCATGCGGCCTCCCGACCCACCTCTCCACATCTCCAATGAGTCGGGCCGTCCAACGGCCCCTCGAGTCCCCCTCCCATAGCGCCTGCCACATCCTAAGGGTGCGTCGCCTTTCTTCCCGCGCAGCGGCTCTCCCGGCGCCCTCCACCCTCCTCTCATATATCCTTTTTTTCTCCCGCGCCAGCAACGCGATTGGGATTACCCCGGCTATCACCAATACTGCTGGCTCCGACACAGTCCGGTAGGCCGAGGCAATCCGCAGCGCGCCTAACCGCTGTACCCGGGCAAGCCTTCTTCTGTGGGCTTCCCTCCCCAAGGCATCCGCCCACACTTCGGCGCCATAGAGGAGGATGGAGTGCGCCACTCCCATCAACACCCTACGCGTACTTGCCCGCGGGCCCCCCACGTTAGCCATCAGGCGGCCTAGGGAGGCGACAGTTCTCGCCGCCCTGTCCGCCGCCCGCCTGACGTGTTCTCCAAAGCCCAGCCTCCTATCTATCTCGACCCCTAAGTACCTGACAGAGCCTCTCGCCTCCACTACCTCCTCCCCAACACGGAGGTGCAGCGAGGCGGGAATCCGCCGCTTCGTAAGGACTACGACCTCTGTTTTTGCCACCGCCAGTGACAACCCATGGTCCGTCATCCACCTGTTTACAGTACGCATTACACTGTTCAGCTTGCGCTGTGCTTCTGGCAGGTCTCGGGCCGCTAGTAGCGCGGCCACGTCGTCCGCGTACCCCACTAGGACGGTCTCTTCCGGGCATCTCCTGCCTCAAGAGACCGTCATATGCTACATTCCATAGATCAGGGCCCAAGATCGAGCCCTGGGCAGCCCCCGACGTGACCGTCGCCACCCTTGGCCCATCCGCGGTTTGGTAGATGACGCTCCGGTTCCTAAGGTAGTCCTCAATCACCCTCAGCAGGTACTTAGGGATCCGGAAGGTCCCCTCGAGCGCGTCTAAGATGTCAACCCATCTGGCCGAGTTAAACGCATTTCGGACGTCCAGCGTAACCAGTAGAACTAGTCGCCTCGTCCTACGGCTGCGCCTTTCGGCCTTCTGCACCGCCTCCACGACCTCTCACGCCGCGTCGATCGTCGACCGCCCTGCTCTAAAGCCGTATTGCCTCGGTGACAGGTCTCCCGCCTCGAGCACCGCCCGCGCCAGCCTTCCCCTCAACAGCTTCTCGTACAGCTTACCCGCTGTGTCCAACATGCACAGAGGACGGTACGAGGACGGCAACTCAGGGTCTCCCTTCCCTTTAGCAATTAAGGCGAGACGGGCCACCTTCCAGCGCGTGCAAAAGGCCCCGGCTCTTAGGCACGCGTTGAACATTCCTAGCAGTAAGCCAGGGTTGTGCCGCGCGACAAGTTGTAACACCTCGTTCGGGATCCCATCCGGTCCCGGCGCTTTCTTCTTTTTGAGTGTCCGGATCGCTTTTCCGAGCTCCTCCTCTGTGAATTCGGGCACTTCCCCAATTTCCCCAATGCATCTTCCCGCTCGGATCGGGTGTGCCGGGAAAAGAGCCGTCACGATGCCTTCCATGGTGGCCGCGTCTAATACCGGTTGCTTTCTTAAGGCCCCCAGCTTCCGGGTCACCACTTGGTATCCCAGCCCCCAGGGGTCTGCCTCGACTTCCGCCGCCAGGTTCGCCCAGCATCGCGCTTTGCTCTCTCCGATGGTAAGTCTCAGTGCTCTTTTCGCCGCCTTGTATTCTGCGACCCGAAGGCACGCATTCGGTCTGCGCCCAGCCCGCTGGGACCTTCTCCGTCGCCTGATACATTCCTTTCTCAGCTCCGCTATTCGGGGTGTCCACCAATAGACCGACCTTCTGCTATACTTCGGTTTCCGTTGCGGCATCGAAGCCTCGCAAGCTCGTCTTACTAGGCTCATGGTCGCAGCAGCTACTGTCTCCGCACCGACCTTTCCAGTATCCACAGCGTGCCAGGGCAGCTCTCTCTCCCCTTCCAAGGTTTCAATGAACCTCACTTCATCCATTTTCTCTACGTTCCACCTCGGGGCACCCCCTGGTTTGCCCCTGCGGGCCCCATGCCATCGGCAACTTGAAATTCGATGTAATAATGGTCGCTACCTGTGAAGTCTTCAATAACCTCCCAGCTTTCCACCCGAGGTATCAGGCGTTCGGAGGCCAGAGTGATATCCGGAATTGTCCCAACGCATCCTGGTCGTCTAAAAGTTGGCGTCGAACCTGCGTTTAGCACCATAAGTCCCCGCCTAGCCGCCATCTCCATTATATATTTGCCTCTGCTATCCGTTCGCGGCATGCCCCACTCCGTTGCCCTGGCGTTAAAATCGCCGGCCACCAACAACCTTTCCGTCATACTTGACATCTCGTCTTCTAGCGCATTCAACTTCGCTCTGAAATCATGGATGCTTTCATTTGGGGTGAAATAGCAACTAAAGTAGGCTGTCCCTCTACTTGTAAGCCAGACGTAGCCGCTCCCACAGCCCCAATTCTCCAATACTCGTTCCCGATACTGCTCACTTATTAGCACTAGGTCCGGCCGTTTTTCAAGCACGAGCTGCTCAAGAAGGGCGTCAGCCGTCCTACTCCTGTTCATGTTCCCCTGCAGGACCCTCATTTGTTATTCTGCCTTCTTGCGCCTTCCAACGCCTCCCGAAAAACCCTACAGCTTTCCGATCCAGGTATATGCTGCGAGTCCGCCGGGGAGAGGCCTTTCTCCCCACACAGCACGCAGCGTTCCTTGGCTGTGCAGGTTTCCAGCGCGTGCCCTTCCTCTCCACACCTCTAACAAAGCCCCCCACGATCCGGGCCCTTGCAGACACCGGACAGGTGTCCAAACCCTAAACACCCGAAACATCGCGCCGTGACTATTCGTTTCCTGACTCTGCAGCAAACCCATCCTATTTTGACACTCTCACTTCTTATGAGCGCGTCCGCTCCTTTCGCACTAAGTTGGACCACTGCCGCTTTCAGTCCCCTATTGTTTGGTTTGGTTATGTGGACATTAAGGTCCCCAGCTTGGTCTCCAATTTGTCGCCTGATTGCCTCCTCCACCTCCCCCTCCGTGGCGAGGCTATCCAGGTCTCGAATCTCTACTGAAGCCCTGGGTTCTAACTGCCGAACCGTCGCCGTTTCCTTAAGGATACCACAAATGGCAGTTTCAAAGGCAGCCTTGTCCTTAGTACTGCTCCCCAACTCGACTAGGATGTCCCCCGCCCTAGTCTGCCGGATATACCTTACTTCTGTCTCTGTCTCCTCCGGCTTCACCTTGTCGTGTATCTCGCCGAGGACCTCAGCATACGATTTCCCCTCTGCCGGTTTAATTAACAAAGCCTCCAGCCGGGGCCTCATCGTCCTTCTCTTCCTGCTTCTTTTCCTCTTCTTTCCGCTTTCCCTCGGCGGTTGCTTTCTCCCAGTGGGTGTCTCCTCTGGCGTCTCTTTCTGCACTCTCCTGGGCTTCCGTCTCTTTTTGGGTCGGACTTCAGTCCACTCACCGGAGTTAGGGAATATTTGGCTCCCAACATCTCTCTCTCCTATGACTGGTCCAGCCAACCCCTTTTTATCGAGTGCGTCTATCGGCTGCGCCGGCATTTGCTCCTTGTTCGGCGCTTGTGCTTGTTTTTGCACCTGCCCTACCTCCTGCACCGATGTCCTCGCTGCCCCCCGCCTTCTCCCTCAGTCTTGTCAATCGCCGAACCGCCACTCCCCAGAAACCGCCACTCCTGAGGGCCTCGACAATCTCTATAGACTCCTCTAACTCCCCTAGGCCGTCCTTAATGTCAGTACTGACTTTGCGCTGGCGGACCGCGGCAAGCTTCATTTTCCTAAGGGTATCTCTCATTCTCCCCAGTTCTTCCTCTACCCTACTACGTGCCATCTCGATATCTTTTTCTTCCGGTGAGCCCATCGGTCCACCCGCCATCACTCGCAGTACGGCCGGAGATTCCCTCACTTCCCTCACATCCGGGTTCGGCAGATTCCCTGCCCTTCCCTCATGTACTCCAATCAGCTTCTCCACCCTGCTCTTAGTCTCCTCCGGAATCCGCGCAGGAGTACCCGGAGTATCTGGTGGCGTTCTTTCTAGTTTAGAGCTCCTCCTAAAAGGACTAAAACCTCCCTCCTCACAAGGAACCGGATCGACTCCCCAATTTGTGGGCCTCCCCTCTTCCTCATCACTTGACGCATGCTGCACTATGGGAGCCAAGTGATCCACCCCCATAGCTCTGCAGTCGCTGGCTGACGACGCCCCGGGGCCTGCTCGCGCACTCCTGTCGGCTGCCGGTACTGGGGACCCTCCCCCCTGCACCGTAAGGTTTTTATTCTTTCTCGTAATCAACTATACCACTTTAGAGGAAGCTCTAACCCCACCCCTCCCCAAAAGTGCCCTTAAATGAATTTTCCCAGAGAAATTGTTTAAAATAAAAGTTGTAGATCTTTGTATGTTTAGTTTATATAGAAAGTTTCAAGAAAATTGTCGGAGCCATTTTCGAGAAAATCGCGAAAAAGTGAAAAAAATCATTTAGTAAAGTGGTAAAGTAAACGCACTTCCGGTTATCCGATTTTTTCAAACTCGGAATTTCAACAACATATTTAATTTAATTAACATTATTTAGATGACAGAATTGTCTAATAAACTGAAATAGCACTTTAGATGAAAACCTAACCCCACCCCTCCCCATAAGTGCCCTTAAATGAATTTTCCAGAGAAATGTTTCAAATAAAAGTTATAGCTGTTAGTATGTGTAGTTGATATAACAAGTTTGAAGAAAATCGTTGGAGCGATTTTTGAGAAAATCGCAAAAACGTAAAAAAAAAAAAAAACTTGTAAAGTGGTAAATTCCGGTTGAGGAATTTTGACAGATGACCTACTAAGATGCCATGGTGATACCTAAAAACCGAATTATTACTATCATTTCAAACTTTCCTACGGGTTTTTTCGTTTTTTGAGCTATGCTGTTCACATACATACATACATACATACACTCACACAGACCATTTGCTAAAACGACTTTTTTGGACTCAGGGGACCTCATAACGGATATTTCCGGTGAAAACTCGATATCGAAAATTTGACACGATTACAATACTTCCTCTTACTAGGAGTAAGAGAAAGTAATAAGAAAAAGCGCACTTCGAACTCCGCTTAGATATCGTCAAGGGATCCGATAAGCACTGCAAACAGATCCGTATTATAATAATAATAATTTTTATTTTTTGAGACACCTGATATAATGTCTAAACTGACTTTATATTGAAAAGTCATATTTAAAAGAATTAATGTGATTTAATGTGAGCCTTAATTAAGAATAACCATAGAGGTTATGAAAGCTAAAGCATAGAGAAATATGGAAGAAAAAAAATTATTTCTAACTCTTAGAGAATAAAATAAACCAGCAATATAGTAGGCGCAATAAAGGAATGATTGTAAAGACTAAAATAGATAATTAAAAACAGCAATTATTTATTTGTTTAAAAAAAAAAATACAATTTCCATGTTAAAAAAGATGTATATTTCATTATTTTATGATAGATAACAAGGGTAAAGTTATCTTGAAAAATATCGCATTATGAGTGTTGGCTCTAACGCCAAGGATGATCATGAAGATCATGATGGTGGTCCACTACTAAATCTTCATGATGGTGATGATGATAATGATGTGGATGTACGAAGTGAACTGGCTCATGATAGTGTAAATGCCGGCTGTGCACATAGTGAGCCACAGGTTCTGGATGGTAATGGATCACCCTGACCACTCTGTAATCACCAGTACATTTTATTTACTTATATTATCATTATGGTTATATTTTGTAATTATTATTTTGTTTAAAAGCAAATATGTAAATTACTTAGGAAGTCGTCACTGATTTCTAATGAGAAGCTGCTTATAATTGGATAGTTGATATCTGAATACGATCATGTGTATGTCTAATGTTTAATATATCATTTCAAAATAAGTGTTCAAATCTTTAGATTTAGGCTTAACTTGAAAAAGCTAGAAAATTTAAGATAAAGCTACATATTCTGTTTATAGATTACAAATTAGAATATGATAATCTAATAGGGAAACGTCGGTTGGATTTAGGGATTCCACCATACTAGTCCGCCTTGTAAAAATTACTATGAATAAAGTCCAATACGGGTAAGAGTGCAGTTACCTCAGTACTTTTTTTAAGATCTGTAAGTGTGTTAGTCCTTGGTCTGCTTAATGTTTAATCTCGCCCAGGAGCAGCTGATATCAGACCATCAATAATATATTTTATACAACAGTTCAATTGTCAGCATATCCTCCCGATTTTGTCCAGGTGGAAAGGACCTGGTAGAGAGGACTAACTAATCAGAGAGATCTGCAGAAAAATTTGGGGTTTTGAGTTGAATCAGTACATGTGTACTGAGTCTGGCATCGAATGGTAGGGAGAGATAGTAAGTGTCAAGGAATACAATTTTGAGTGGATGAGGACTTTATATATACATATTGGCACTCAGATAAATGCTGAAAACATTGCGAAAGACCTTCCTTGACAAAAGATGCTTTTATGGACCTCTTAGGTACATAAGAGTAGAACTATTCAGAACTACGGAGATGTTGATCTACAAAACCTATCACATTTACCGCATTCGATCTACATTTATAACATTTGTCTCAGGAGTTGAACATTAACAAAGGAAGAGGAGCTCATACTTCGTGGGAAAAGTCCTCCGAAAAATTTATGGAGCCATGTAGGTTAGTCAGACCTGGAAGTGAAGCATAGTGAATGCAGTAAAGGCCATTAATAAAAAGGCAGACATAGTGAGCACGCTAAATTGGGCTGGTCACATAGGCCAGAATGGATCCCAGCTTAATTTTTCTCGAAATATGCTGGATGAAGAATTCGTACAGTACTAGGGGAAGACTAAAATGGTGATCGCTGGATGGTGTCTTTGAAGATAGACGAAACATGCTTGTGAAATTGGACGATGTAAAATTGGAAAATGGCAGTGCGAAATGGGATGTATACTTGGTGAAGATATTGAGCCGTACAAGCGGAGGTGTAGCGCCAAACAATAATAATAATAATAATAATAATAATAATAATGTTTTTTTTCCTTCCTCTCTAGCAACAATTAAATCAAAGCCTCCCTTACCCCCAGCCTTGAGGCTTTGTATATCCACCTTTTGGCTGAGGAAAAAATAAAATAAAATTAATTTTTTAAAAGGCGAAAGATTTATGCGTTTTGAAGAGAGACCAGAATTTTTTTTTTTATGAGTGAAGGGAAGGAAAGGGAGGTCCCGGTCTTGCTACTTGTTGAATGATCCTCGTATTTGTACATGGAACAGGTATGAGTTCTATAAAACTATGTTCCTCAGGCATTAACATGTACAAGAATATCTGTACACCCGATGATAATAGTGTTGTCATTTGGACAACAGAAGCGTGGGATCACCAAACAAAAGTTTGTCTTTCTCCGGTATCGTATACAGTGACGGCTCATAACTTGGATATGTGGTGGTTCAACATTTTTTTTTTTAAATACTTACATTACCTATCATAATTAGTAACTTGGCTAGATAGAAATCATGAAATAAGCCAGGAACCAGATAAAAACTTCCAACCCTCCCCTACAATTAAATATTTTAAATTAACAATAAATCTATTAGGGAAGGGATTAGCTCAGTGGATAGTGCATTGGGCTCCCACGCGGAGGACTCGGGTTCGAATCCTGCTGTGCTACCCTTAGATTGTTTTTTCTTTCCAGGAGCCTCTACAGCTCACTGTCCGATGATGGATAGTGTTGCCAGTAACGAGAGAACACTGTCCGGAAACCGGCAGTGCACTGAGAAGGCTCCGGGCGCCAATGATCATAGATGTTGACGCGCCTTAAATTAAAAATAATAATAATAATTTTAAAATACTCCTCAGGGCCGCAGGTAAATACCAGACCAGTTATGTTAGCTTAAAAAACAATAATAATAATAATAATCAGTAGAATCAAGAAGCAATTTTGTAACATACCATAATAGTAAGAGGTTGGTTAGTTGGTGAGAGTGAAATGGGGAGTGAGAGTAAGAGTAGGAGGTTGGAAGCCCTTTTCTAATCTCAAAACATCGTTTAAAAAACGAGAAAAACGAGAGAATCGATGATAATAATAATATGAGATATAACGGCAAACTATTTCTTTATATAAAAAAAATAAAAATAAAAATAAACAAAAAAGGTATTGAAAAAATTAATTGGCTAAAATAATTTATTGTAGTTTTAATTGTAAGTAAGCAAAACTATTGTTATGCAAGTGTAGACCTGCGTAGACATCCTAAAAATTAGATAAACTATGCCAAAATTAAATTTATTTGTAAATTTTTATGGAAATAACTGAGGGGGAAAGAAATCAAAAAAATGTTATAGATATCCAAGAAAAAGAAATACAATTAATCAATTACAATGTAACTAACGCAAAACAAATACTTTCATATTATTATAAACATTTTTTTGTTCAATAAGAAATTATTGTCAGAAAGTCCAGCCCAAAATTGTAACAGTAATAATAACGATTACTCCTCCCAAGGACATATATTATGTTGTCGTGCATTTCATATTACGTTAGAGATGAAATTATTTTAAATGAAATTTTAATAATCAATGTATAATTATGCTGATTATTATGGAATTAATCAGGTTTGGCAAGCGAGCCACTCGAATATTTGAATGATATAGCATAAACTTTGTAAATTATAGTATAAATATATCAATGACCTGAACACGAAAGTTCAAATCTAGTTTGTCCATAATCAAGATTTTTACTGAGCTTCATTATTCCAGTAACCTAATATTTAGAAATTAACGCTCCCAATTGACCATTTCCGAATGAAATAGTTGAATTAAGGAAAAATACTTTGGCAAAACAAACAAAAGAAAACACTAGCAACTAAATATGTACTGTATGAAGTAGGAGATCCAGGAAACACCATGATTACATTATGCAGATGTTTATGTAAACCGAATGAATATAAGGAAATTTTCTCTATATAATTTCCGTTTAAAATAAAAATGCGGATAAAAGAATGGATCTAATTCGCATAATAAATGAACTTTACTGTAGTGTTCATTTATTTATTAATATCCTGTATAACACTACAGCTTAATTACTGATTATTGAATTCAATTTGTACTTTCTCTTACTCCTATTAAAAGAGGAAGTATTGCGATCGTGTCAGATTTCTGAAATTGAATTTTCACCGGAAATACACGTTTTTAAGTCCCGTAAGTCCAAAAAAAAGTGGTTTTTAGAAAATGATCTGTGTGGGGTGGGTTTATGTGGTCTTCTAAACTGCTATTTCAATTTATTATATAACTGTGTCGATCTAAATAACATTAAATAGAAGTTGTTCATTAGTACGATTATACAACAGGATAAACAATTTAAGAAGAGACATAAATCAGAGAGTGATAAATAAATTTATTAAATTAGTAATACATTTTGTGTTGGTACTGTATTGCAATTAAATAAAAAAAAATTAGTTGATTAAAAGAACTACAAATTAATCTACTTACGGTTTATAGCTTGGCTCTGCCCAAGATCCTGCTACCAAGAGAAGAGCGCTCTGAAAATTACAAAAGTGCTCTACAATTATTGCTATTTCCCCACATTGTAGTTTTTTCATTGTATTTCAGCGAAATATTTTCCATGAGGTTACTAAGGTTTTCCTATATATGATAGTAATTATACAGGCTTCTATACAAGTCATTATTGCCATCAAAAGAATTATTTAATACTCCGACTGTATTAGAGCATGCATTCCTTTTCCAAAACGTTTATAAAGCTTAACAGTCAGGGTAGAAGCTCCCGAATAGACGAAAATGTCTCATTTTTCTTCTTTCTCAGCAGCCAGTTGCTTAACAGCACACGATATCAGCTGATGTCGCCCCGATCATGGCAGTATCTACAGCAATAAATTATTGTTGTGCCATGTTATTGAGTCGACCTAACCCTTTCTAGTGATTCTAGATATCTGCTTCACTTGGTGTTCGTAAAGACGTGAGAATGTTTCTTTATTGAATATAATATACATAGTTGTTCTAACGTACGTATGACACAATTCTTTTCCTTTATAAGGAATGTTATCTAAATTGTGCCGCTCTCATTAACAAAAATTGAAATTATATAATGCAATTTGAAAGTACAAAACATGTAAACTTATCTAATTATTTCCTCAGCCATGGAAAGTGAAAAATAAGAAAAAATATGATAATATAATAATTATAGGAATAAATTAAAATAAAATGGTCATTGAACACACTGCACCCTATATGTCATAATAGTACGATTGTTTTTGATAAACAAATACCGTTCAGTCTTCCGTTCAGGTCTTTTCATTACATGCAATGTATCACTTGTTCCGCAAATAATTGTATACGTAATGTTGAAGGATCATATTATGTGTCAATCACTTCTGAAGGTAAATTATTCTGATGGAACAATTGTCTGAAAAATATTATTAATTCCACATTCAATTGGGTACCAGCAGGGACTCAGCATTATTGAATACATGTTGAATACAAGAACAAAAAATATGTTTAGATTTAGCACGCTCTAGGATGATAGCTTGAGCGGCGACCATCCAGCGTTATTAGGGTGTAAGATAACAACCTAGAGAGGTTAGTCGATCTTAGAACTCGAAGCTAAGAAGTTAGATGATCGCGGGTCTATGAGTCGTCGCAGAAATTGATAAAGAATTGGTTTTTGGATTAGTGCGTGGATGATGGGTTATAATGGGAATTTGGTGGTCTTGGTGGGGGATTTATATTGCTAAATTAATTAATTTAGTAGTGGAAGTAAGAACGTCTTCCACCCACAATGGAATATTTACCTACAATTGTATGGTACATAATACTTCCCACGCCTTTCTCTAACTTCAATTAAAACAATTTAAGTAACAAATGTCCTCACGCGTAGGTCTAGTGGCTAGCGCACTTGCCTTTCGTGCGAGAATTTAGGGTTCGATTCCCGTGAGGGCAATGTCGGTGTTGACCCAGCATCGTGATGAAAAGTGGGAAGCTACAGTTAGTAGCGCTCCAGGTAGCGAAGGCCGGGATCTATGGCGTGGGATCTGCGGCGTACTTACCACACGCCCCGCTATTTAAATCGCCGTCTGGCAAGCTTGGCCCTTCATGGGCTGTTGCGCATTGAGGTTTTTTACTTTCTCTTACTCCTAATAAGAGGAAGTATTGCAATCGTGTCAAATTTTCGATGTCGAGTTTTCACCGGAAATATCCGTTTTAAGGTCCCCTGAGTCCAAAAAAGTGGTTTTTAGCAAATGGTCTGTGTGTGTGTATGTATGTATGTATGTATGTGAACAGCATAGCTCAAAAACGAAAAACCGTAGAAAGTTGAAACTTGATATTCGATTTAGGTATCACCATCGCATCTGACAGTGGGTCATCTGTCAAAATTCCTCAACCGGAAGTACCACTTTACTTGTGTTTTTTTTTTACTTTTATGCGTTTTTCTCAGAAATGGCTCCGACGATTTTCTTCAAACTCCGTATACCAGTTACACATACAATGGGCTACAACTTTTATTTGCAATGTTTCTCTGGGAAAATTCATTTAAGGGCACTTTTGGAGGAGAGGTGAGGTTAGGTTTTTATCTAAAGTGTTATTTCAGTTTATTAGATAATTCTGTCATCTAAATAATGTTAATTAGAATTGAATATCTTGCAGAAATTCCGAGTTTCCAAAAATCGGATAACCGGAAGTGCGTTTACATTACCACTTTACTAAATGATTTTTTCACTTTTTCGCGATTTTCTCAAAAATGTCTCCGACGATTTTATTGAAAGTTCCTATATATACTAAACATACAAAGATCTACAACTTTTATTTAAAACATTTCTCCTGGGAAAATGTCATTTAAGCGGAGCTTTTGGGAGAGGGGTGGGGTTATGTTTTTCTCTAAAATGCTACCATAATTGATTATACAATTCTATCATCCAAACAGAATTAATTAGAAATAAATAGAAAATTCCGAGTTTTAAGAAAATTAGTTAACCGGAAGTGCGTTTTTACTGGACAGTTTTTTCAGTTTTCGACGAATTTCATTAAATTTATTACACAAACTATAAAATTTGTCAATTATAATTTTGAGAACTGGAGTAAGAGAAAGTTCTGTGAGTGTTTCACACCAGAGTTTTTTTTTAAATAACAAATGTTTAAGTGGGTTGTCAGCCTACAATGTAAGATGGTAGGAGTTATTTATACCTGTGTTGTTTAAATCTAAATCTTACTAACAGGCAGGGAAGCGATTAGCTCAATGGTAGTACGCTGGTCTCCGGACGCGGAGAAACCTATTCTGTAAAGGTGCACTTCCGGTTAAACGATGCACTTCAAATTGGGAATTTATTAATTTTTCTTATGTATAATAATATTATTTAGATGGTAAAACCATACATTATACTGATGTGTGGTACTTTAAAGCAAACATAACGCTACAGTTTCCTCAGAAACCCCTCCAAAAAAATCAATTTTTCCAGGAAACTATTTCAGATATAAGTGGTAGGTATTTATGTGTGTGTTGTGTGTGTGTGTGTATGTGTATATGTAGTTGGTATAGGAAGTTAAAAGAAAAATCGCGAAAAATTTGTCCTTCCGGTAGATAAGATATTGTTCGAAACCTTTGCGTTGGTAATAACAAAAAAGCAGGGATACCAAGTTTAAGCTACCTGCTATTTAGCGTTTTAATAAGATATTTTGTTCTTTTTTCGTACTTGGGAAACTTCAAAACATGTATTTCCGGTGAAAAGTCAATTTTAAAAATTAGACACAATCGTAATACTTCCTCTTTACCAAGAGTAAGGAAAAGTAAAAAAAACAAAACACTGCACTTATTTGGGGAAGATATTATAATAACACATGCATCAGACACTTGTTCTTAAAGCTATAAAACACTTACGAGAAGGATGAACGATGTATTCATTGTTGTTATTTCACTGATTGATTAGTGAACTATTTGTTTAATGAACTGTGTAAAATTTACAACAGTTTATATATAGATGGTACTATTGAATGAGTGGTGGTAAAATTGGGTAAATCCCCCATTGTAGCCCACCTAAATCGGGCCTGTGACAACTATTTGTACGATGAACGTGATCTATTTTCATAATTAAAAAAAAAAGGAGAAATGAAAAATTCAGAGAGTTTGGTCGTATCAAGTATAGTAAGTATTACTTTTGTGTAATGTAGTTGTAATACGTATAATAATGTTCAGAAACAGGGAAGTAATGTTTTATGCTATAGAAATGGTTGTCCGGACATAGTGTTTGCGTGTGAAGAATATCTATTATACCTATACTTAATAATTATTTACACATTTTTAATTTCTAATTGTTGAATAGAATATAATATTTAGATAAAAGTGTACCGACATTTTCTTTCATTTGTAATGTTTTAATAATAATTAACAATTTATTTTGTTAAAATATTCAGTTGATATTTTATTTTTCTCGGACTTTTTGAGCAAAGGAATTTATTCATCATCAACTACAAAAAGAAAAAAGAAGACTTTTAACAATTAAGAAATGACAATGTTTATGTGCTTTAACATTTTGTTTTTAATATTGATCATGTTAAATTGCATTATGGTCAGTTTTGTTTAAAGCTTATACACATAAACACAAAGCTTATAAAACATAACATAACTGAGAAATATATTTATACAATACATACACACACTTACAAACAAACACACACACAACAATAATCAAGAATTGAGAAGTTCCACTGTCACTAATCCTCAACTGAATATTTTAATTAAATAATTCAACATCGATTTCTTAGAATTGACAAATAGCAACATAATTACATTAAAACGCTAATGTAGTTCTGACATTATTGTGATAATAATACATTAACAGTACATTATCACAATATTATATCTCACCAGGAACATTATCTTCATCATCATCGTCATAATCTAGATTGCTGTTATTATTATTATTGTTATTTATAATCTTTTATCTGAAAAGATGAAATACATTAAGCAGAGGCATATTGATATTTATCTGCCTGGCTTATTTATTTTATTTTATTTAAAACTTGAAAGGAAGAACTTTTCTCAATTAAAACCATAATATTTTTTGCTAGCATTAAAACTTAAAAGCCCCACAATAAACTAATAATTTTTACTTTAGCATTTTCGTGCCTAAACTTCATTTTCCGTCTTCTTACATAACATTTCTTAAATCCTGTTCACCTTCATCCAACCGTCTCTTCGCAATCTCTCCTATTTTCTGCTTCCATCATTTCTGATTCTTTAATAACTTCCTCGCTTTCCTTTCTCTGTAATAGATCAAGCCTATCTAACCTATCCCCTTTTATTTCTGCGAATCTGTCCCTTAAGTTCTGCCTAGTGTATCCGTAAGATATACTAGATAGAATAGGAGAGTTATCTTTCTCTTATATTCGAACCAAAATCTACTTTTCACTTGCTACTTCATCAGAGATAACAGCCTTGAGCATATTTCTAAATAAAGAGATAAGCTGGCATTCATAATTCTATACAATGTATAAAATTGACTTCCGGCAACTAATCATTCTTTTATTTCAGTTTTAACATATCGTTACTGCTTTAAAATGGCTCCTAAATATTTAAAAGATTTTGTTGTGTAAGGGAAAGTATGTTCTTAGATTTTGGGGTTTCACTATTAATTTTGCGCTATTGTAACTAAAAATTTAATTAAAAAAAACTTGAGGAAACTTGTCATTCAGTACTTAGACAATTGCTATAAGAGAAAGTCGAATTTATTCTATTTATAATTAGTTGACTGATGGGTTGCCCGATTGGAAAATTCCCTGGTGAATCGATCGATAGCTCTATCATTTCTTAATGTTTCCGTGTGGCAAGCAATGCATTTTAAATCTATAATGTTATACAAACACAATAATAGACTTTTAGTTTTAAGGTATATAAAGCTACACATTACACTAGCTATAGTGAATTCTAAATGCCATTAGAAAATTCGTGACTGCTACCCATTCAGTGTAGAATATCTCTTCGGCAGTTAATACTTACAAATAACGTATGAAGGAAAGTGTTTTTTTTTTACTAATTGTTTTACTCAATAAATATTTCCAAGCGTATTTATAATTTCATTTTTATCTTTTCCATTTGGCTAAAAACATTGTTCACCCACCAATTATCCGTGGAAAGTGTTGTTGTTTCCCATTTGCTTGGTTCTACAATTTTTTTTTCTTTCAGTCGTGGTTATTGGAAAACAGGAATTGTGATTTTTTTTGTTTTTGTATTTTGTTCTATTGGAAAGTTTTTCCAATAGAAATAGCAAGTTTAAAGAAATTGTTAAAGCAATGCGACACTATAGTATGGGCTTTGAGTTTTTCAAGATTTTCTTGATATGGGGGCAGCTAAACTATAGCTTTACTAAACATTTTGTAAAATATTCCGCTTTTATGTAAATTTGTCAATGGAAACTTTGAGAATTGAAATTTGAGAAACTCATGACTCATATCAGTTTTTTAAATGAATTTTCAATTATTTTATAGATTGAACTGTAATTTAATTGAAAATAACCATTAAAACTATAATAATATATTATAAAAATATAATTGCAAAAAGCTGGAGAGAATGAATGGTATGTTCAATGTCATTTGATAGATACTAAAGTGATAAGAATATTTGATTAAAGTAATAGAAAATAAAATGGTATTAATCAACATTGTGCATTATACATTCTGAGTTGTGAAAGTAGAAATTTTTAAAAAAGGACTCATAAAAAATAATTAATTATTGTCTGGAAATTTAGAGAACATATTATTATCCTTGCTTTTCTCAAATAAAAATGGTTATTTGAAAAAAATTAACATAACCTAACCTGTCACCCAGTTGAAACCACACTTACATATTTTGCAATAAAATTCTCATCTTTACATCAATATTTTTGCTTGAAATTGCTCAAAAAATGTTTAATAATATTTATAATTATAAAAGAAGTTTATGTTAGAATAAATATTTTAGAATATTTTCTAAATTAGCGTGTACCGAGCCACAAATATTATAATATGCCTTATTTTTAATAAATTTTCTAATTCAGCTTTTGATTTCCAATTTTACCTAATTGTACGACGGTGATTACAATAGCTATTGTTGTTTTGGCAATTGGGTCGCAATGCTGGACAATAACGAAGACTTGAGTCCCCGTTATAGCAACCTTCTTTTCCCATAATTCTGACCGGTTTCTTGTTTACTCCATCATCAGAGTCTTCATCAAAGTAAAAGAAATAATCCTGAAGAACTCAAACTCTGATAAAATAATAATTTATTTTAATATGTATGTGGATGAGTTCGCAATATTAGATAACATCTGGGATTTTATTCGTCTTAACATGCATATTTATGATGTTCCTGACATAAATCAACAAGTGTAGTGCGTGACAGAAATATTAAGTTATAGTCAACTCTCTCTATACGAATTTGATAGCCTACTCTGACTATGGATGAAAATCCAAAACCAGTCAGTGATATCACAATATATTACATCTACGGCGGATAAAATCCTTCCAGAAATAATTGTTTACTTTTGTTAGTTTCAAGGACGCCAGATCTCTGGCACAATAACAGTAATGGTAGGAAAATTTGTTTATCATCTTGATTGAAGGTAAATAATTTAAATATAAATAAAATGTTATTTGTGAAGTGAGTGAGATGATGTCTAATTGAACACCCAATATGTCGATATTTTATGAGATTTTCGTAATTATATTTATCATTAAAAATATTTATTTTTATTTAATTGTAATGTAGAAAAATTCCATCAAAAGAAGTATTGTAAATACGCTATAATCAAAAGGGAAGGAAGTAGCTAAGTGGTTAGCGTACTAGACTCCCATGCGGAGGACCTGGGTTCGAGTCCAGTTGTGCTACCCTTAGATTTTTTCTTCCTTAGGAGCCTGTACAGCTCACTGTCCGGTAATGGACAGTGTTTTCTATAACGAGGGAACACTGTCCGGAAGCCGGCAGTGCACTGAGAAGGCTCTGGGCTCCAATGACCATAGATGTTGACGCGTTGTTAAAAAAAAATTAGAATCAAGAATATTATACAATAAACAGTGGGCACAAATATTTTAGCAACATTAAATTAAAATGTACATCAGTCAGTAGCTATGTATGTGAAGGGACTTTCTTCAATCAGTTTTATGTTATTAAGATAATTTAATCTCTTGTCTGGCTGCCTAATGTTCAAATTCTTCATATTTTCTTAATTTCAGTTCATGGCCGAAATCTTTGCACTAATGTAAACCGAATTCGGAAAATGTAGAAGCTGAGATTACGTTTTTAAGGAGGCGATAGAACAGACCGACATATAAGCAGCTCGTCGGGAAGTATTTTTCTTACATGTTTTTAATGTACGAATCTACAAAAAAAAATAAAAAGATTTTAAGATTGCTTACAGAGATTACTGTATAAAAGTTGATAACGTTTTTAAATATTTTACCTGAAAATCATTACTTGTTTTATTTCTCTAAGAGAAATCTCTTCTAAGTGAAAATAATTACATTTGATAAATGTTAAATTCAAAAACAATAAAAATACTTTTTTTCAATAAGGTAGAAGTTAAAATTGACACCCATCACTGTTTATGCTAGCCTTCGGCTCTTCATTTTCCGTAGCTGCAGCATTGATGGTCCTATAGACCTCCGAAATTCTATCCTGTAATTGTACAATTGAAGTTATTGGATAGGCAGGCCGAAAAACTAAATTACTTAGTCTACGATTGAGTAAATTGACGATTTAAATATTGAGTTACATTTTCGTGAATTGTGAGCAGGATAACTATCTAACTGTAACCACATGCAGTGATGAACATTTAGTGGTAAATCCATCATAGAATGGGCAATGTGTTTCTCAAAGTATTCAAAAATCAAATCAGTAGTAAATAAAATTAAGGGAAAAGTGAAAGAAGACAATTAGTACAATTAGCTAACTTGTTTCTTTCTCATAATTGACTATAATAGTTGACAATTATAACATAATGTGATACCATTTTTAGATGACAAGAACACAACGCACTATCAAACACATTGAATCAATGCAGATAAGCTTAGTTTTTCAGCGGGTCCACTCAAAATTGTTGACCCGCTGCAAGTGGCAAATAGTCTGCGTGCTATCGATCAAAAATATGTGGTAAAACTCCTATGATGCGCTTTTATTAACTAAGTTATTAAAATGTTTGTTTCCTAGGCCAACTGCGAAGGAAGTGCAGCTTTCTTCGCCAATATATCTGCATACTTATTTCCTCAACTGTAGAGTGCTCTTTGAGCCAGGAAAACTTATTTCCAACAACATGGAGATAAAGCATATATATTCCTTCTTTGGAGTACAATGCTATCCTTTTTAAATACACTACAAAAACATACCCACAAACTCCATCTCAATTCAATCAGCGTAGATGTAATTTTGGCATATTTCTTGAGGGACATTGTTTAATAATAAAAAAAGGGTTGAAAATATTAAGTGGACTGTATTATATGTGTAGAATAAAGAGAGAGCAAATGGGCTCATATAATATGAACAAAAATGAATATTCAATTAAATTTAAAATTAGTAGCAATACTATTTATTATCTTCAACAAGCCAAAAGGAATGGCGCTTAACTAAACGCAGAAACCTAAGTGCAGGTAGACTCATGTGTCCTTAGCCCAAATCGGGGACAAGGGAAGAGGAAAATACAAAAGGAAATAAGACCTTTTATGCCTGTACTCCAGAGACTTGATTCATACAGTGCTACTTGGATGATGAATTCTGATATTAGTTAATCGGACTCGCAGAAACTGCGGAGAAGTAACCGGAAGTAGACCATGTGCTTGCTCAATAAACCTTGCAGGCCGGGAGAAGCCGGAGACACTCACTTGACAAGAGACCGTCTTATTAACACTAACCCCGAGGAAAACCAGAAGTGGCAGACTTGGGTTTTCACGTTAAAGGAAAGCGGAAGCGTCTAAACTGTATAGGCAGAATGCGTGCTAACATATGCTGCATTTATATTGCTCGTACGAGTGTAGAATAGTGACTAACTGGAAAGGGCAATAAAAGGGACTACACCCTCTCTATATTTAGGAGCCTATAGACTGAGTTATTATATTCTGATGGCGGCAAATTTAAATTCGGATAAATATCGAATAGACATATTAACTGACAAGCAAGTCCTTGATGAAACCATTCCTCTAGCTCTAATACGATATCTTTGTTAAAACGTTTTCTCCATGTAAAAACAAAGAGATATTTCCTTCAAATAAACTAACCTTCTCTTTGGCTTTAAGGCATAAACCACCTCTTAGGAAATGTCCTATTTTAATTATACAAAGTGCAATTAATCTTTGCATTGAAGACAATGAGGACTGTTCCAAGAGCCTCCATCCAACGAGTAGCATATAATAAAAGAGAAAGTAACGGCTTCAAAATAGATTATTTATAGAGCGGCATGCTCTGGTACCCTAGAAGTCTTTAGCAGATCTAGAATGATGCGTTGGGTGCATCTTCTTGCTTTTATAATTTTTACAGGACAGTTCGATGAAAACTTTTCTCCTAAAATCACTCCAATATGTTCTAATCATGAAACCTGTTCCAGATTTTTTTCTTTTTAAGGGGATATGCACTGCGACCTGAATGTAGCCCCGGAGCTTTCTCAGTGCACTGCCGGTCTCCGAGCAGTGTTTTCTAGCTACAGACAACACTGGCCAACACCGGAACAATAGAGGCTCCTAGAAGAAAAAAATCTAAGGGCAGCATGCTGGATTCGAATTCGGGACCTCCGAATTGCTAGTCCAGCGTACTACCACTACCCGCTGGACCTAATCCCTTCCCTAACTTTGATTGTTTAAATAGCCTGAAATAAAATGTTTGTTTCCTTTCTACATACCAAATGAATTTTAGATTTTAGTGGATTATAGGAAATTTTGTTGTCAAAAGCTCATACAATATTGAATTGGCTTTTAGTTTTAGTTCTAGGGCAGAATTAACTTTTATTAATATTATCAATTCTATTAAAGTTTAAAAAGTATTCTTAAATGATAATCTATTATTGGAAGAGTTTCCAAAAAAATCACAGAACAATATCCAAAAACTGGAAAGGTAACTAGTCCCGTCTGAGTATTTCCTTAATAAATGTCCTTGAAATAATGACTTGTGAAATTGTACTACAATTAGCAAAATGATTTTAAACAGTTTTAAGATTTGTTTTATTTTTTTTTTTACGTTTCATTTTATACACATGCAGTTCTATCACTTTTATTTGAAACATTTTTCTGGGAAAATTGATTTAAGAAGGGTTCTGGGGGGACATGGTCCTATGTTTCCCTCTAAAGCACCATTTCAGTGTATTATAAGAGTTCTATCACTTATAATTACTATGTAAATGAGTATTAAATAAATAACTAAAAGTCCGGGTTTGAAGAAATTCCCGGTTAATCGGAAGTGACTTTACCGATTTTTGTTTTTCAATTTTCTTGGATTTTCAATAAAAACACCAACGGATTTCTTACATTCCTCACTCATTTTACATTTGTAGATTGTTGTAGGGGATTACTACAATGCGATCTGAAAGATATACTGTGCCCCTCGGAGCCTCTCCAAGCAGTGTTCTCGAGTTACAGACAACACTGCCCATCACCGGACAGAGAATTGTAGAGGTCCTAGGAAGAAAAAATCTAAGGGCAGCGTGCTGGATTCGATCCTGTGACCTCCGCGTTGCTAGCCCAGCGCGCTACCACTGAGCTAATCCCTTCCTTTTCTCTTGGCTTTCGCCAATTAACCTGGGACGGAGACCCTAGTTTGTGTACTGTATTTGTACTTGTCTGCAAAGTGTAGAGTGTATGTATGTGTATTGTGCAGTGTTCTGACGAAGTGCTTGGATCTGAGCCGTGATAACCCGTGGGGTCGCTATTGTCCAAGTAACTCTGCATGCAACAGATACCCCTTGCGGGCTAATTTTACATTTATAGATTTCATTTTTAATTGTAACTATTTAGGAGGAAAGTTTTGTTTTAGAGTATTTTTAACAAAGTTGGATGAAATTGTCATTTTATTACCATATAGAAACAACTTCCTTTTTAATACTGAAGACAACAAATATTTAGTAAAAATTCCTAGTTTCAAGGAAATTAATCAATTGGAGCTATGGCAGATGCAATTGAAAACAGATTTATGAATGTTTTATTCCAGATTTTTGTATTTTCCTCTCTTTCCAGGAAGTAGTATTTAATACTAAATATAATTACACAAATTTATTGTAATGAATCTTTAATGTAATTTTAAATACAAAAGTAAATTTTAAATTCTAAATTGGAATCAGAAAGGAAGTGTTATAATAATTAATTATGATTTGATGGCTATGTACTTCATTTCTATTAATTTATAATTAACAGTCAGTAATGATTTATGATTGAATAATAATTAAGTGAATGCAAGTTTCTGTAGTTTCACCAAGTGGATATGTTCCTAGAGTAAACCCATCAACACAACGATCTGTGACTAATTTTCAGTCGTATTATTTTTGTTAGTAATTATAGTCATATTAAACTTTGTTTAGTGAATAGTCGCATAAGTGTTTCAAAACTGTTTTTATAAAAATTTAGTATCTTTAAAAACTAATATCCTAATCATTTAATCTTTTCAATTTATCGCAATAAATTAGTATTCATGTTTATTATTATACTATCGAGTTTTAGTTATAACTTTGATTTAAGGAAGTATTTGTTGTAAGAAAATAAGTATGATTGTTGAAAATAAGAGTGAAGTTGTAATCATTTAGAGTAATCAGGAAGCCTAGTGGCCTCATTAAATTGGCTTTGAACTTTTACAACATTCCATTGCACAGTTTTGCCCAAGAGGACTTCATGCTCAGAAAGTGTGACTTTACCGATTTTTTGTTTTGTTTTTCATTTTTCTTCGATTTTTAACTCGAGACATTTACGGATTCTGACACAGATACTGACATGAATATTCAAGAAAACTCAGGAACCTATTCTGTAAAATCACACTTCCGGTAAACTGTTCCTTTCTTCAAACTTGAAATTCTAACAAAACATTAATGAATTTTAATATTCCGGAAATGGCAGAACCATACATTTTATTGAATCAGCCCTCTAGTAGAGGAAAGGAAAGCTTAAGTTTGCAGCCCCCTTAAGTAAGGTTATCAACAAAGATTTTTCATCCTGATACAGTGGGCCTAATGCTCATTATCTCGGGCACGGGTTTCAATAGTATTTTCCGGGTTGAATACATATTTTGGCGTAAGGGAAGGGATTAGTTCAGTCGTAGCGTGCTGGACTAGCAACGCAGAGGTCCCAGGTTCGAATCCAGCGTTGCACGCCTTAGATTTTCTTTTCCTGTAAGCCCCTATAGCTCACTGCCCAGTGACGACAGTGTTATCTGTAACGACGGAACACTGTTCGGAGGCCCGCAGTTCACTGAGAAGGCTCCGGGCGCCAATGACCACAGACATTGACGCGCCTTAAATTAAAAAAGTAAAAAAAATAATTTTGGTTTGAAATTTTAATGTGAATAAAAATACATTTATATTGAAAAGACATAAAACGACCTCTATATCATCTGAAATCCACGTAACATATTTTTAAACACGTTGAAAAACATCGCATAGCAGTTTAGCATTTGTCCATTGCTGTTACATTCAGTTAATGTTTAGTGAATCAAGCAATATTTTCTAGCATGTAACTGTATTTATGGTTCTGTCATTTGTCTTCTGCAAGAATAGAATATACATCTGTAAGAAATTGGTAATATATTTAACAATACAATAGTCTGTAAACCGCAACCGCAAATATGATTTTTTTTCAGAGACATTTTCCGTGGTAGCCTGCTTCATTTTGTGGTCATCGACCGGTTTCGGGCGTTCGCCCATCTTCAGGATGCGCGAACGCCCGAAACCGGTCGATGACCACAAATGAAGCAGGCTACCACGGAAAATGTCTCTGATGCTTTCCAGCTCTGCGGAACCAACCACCACAACAAATGATTTTTTTTTGTTAACAAATTAATTATGCAAATGTAGGATAATTTGAATTTGCAAAGAGACGCTTGAATAATAGCTCCAAAAAATACCATTTACGCTATTGCATATTTAATGCCGCTTTCTCGAATTGCAATGATAGCTTTGTCTTAAGGCTGATTTCGAGGAGAACATGGGGATATTACAATTGACTTAAACTTGATTTTCGAGAAATTAGTCATGATAAGGATACTTAATCTATGCCGCTATTGCGTGGTGTGCCGGGAGTACAGATAAGGAGAAATTTCAGGATACTGTAGGGAGTCAACGCATGGCTTCTTGACCATAACGGATGCGATGGGGACAACACCGACATTAGCATTTGAACCTCTATAACATTCGGGTCTAGGAAGGCATCTCAAGATGAGATGCAAAGAAGAGTAGATAAAAACTTTTAGGAGAGGTCATACTATGATTGAAGGCAAGTTAAGACAAGCTACCCATTTTCTTCTCTACAAAATTCATGAGACGAGTAAGAAATGGGAGTTTGAGATTATAAGGTCAATATGAGCAATATCTGGAAGGACATCCTCAAGTGGCTAATGAAGGAAAGTTATGGCATTATTAGCTGTTACTCTGATTGCTCCAGGCAGAAAGAAACTGGTCTGTCTTATCTGTGGAGTTCTTCTGGGTACCTAAACAAGCGGGTGCAGAGGGCAAGAAGGGGCGGACGAGTTGGCTAAAGTGGAATCCTTACTACGTTTGTGTTCCGAGCCAGCAGTAGCCGTCATCAAACAATTTTGCTACAGGAAAGTCACACATGACGGAGTACGGAAGAAGCAATGAAGAGGATTGTTTCGGGGAGATTGTCTCCAGGCTGAGAGATTTATAAAAGATATAAGACAGGAAATTGATATATCTTCGGCCTCAGCGTGCAAAGATCTCACATCACAATCTGCCGATTGCGACACAATCAACAACAGGTGAGAGGCAGTTTCCTCACCTTCTCATACAATCAGCACAAAGACTCCGAATTGATTAAACCCGCCTTGTGTGGATGTTTCTTGAACCTACCGAGCCCTGTAAAAAGACCCGCTATCAGTCAAATCTGATGCCTTAGACCTAGGGTCTCTTTAGTCCTACTCCTACATAGTCATGGCATAGCCTCCTTACTATGCTTTGCCCCCAACTTATTTCTGTGAGTATTAGATTGTTTGAAACTATTTTGTTCATGATTTACATATTGATAAGAGTATAAAAAAGTAAAAATGTTAAAATTGAGGAAATAATTGTTTAATAAATTTCTCAGAGAAAATCAGAAAATTAATAACAAATACAATTGACTGATATTCGCTTTCTATCGCGGTCTTATTATATTGAGTAATGCATTACGCTGACTCTAACATATGTAATAAATAATGCCCTTAATATATTTTACTTATTCTAATCAACAACACTGTTCTTTATCAAACTTCTCTATCGGCCTTATTGCAGAATTATAAAACAATATTATCAATCAAGACAGGTTTTTATTGAATATAAATAATAGATGTTTGGCTGATGTTAATTATATAATGTAAAACGATGGCAGGGTTTATTTTATCCGCTCTCTTTTTAAAGGAAATTCGGCTATTTGAAATAATATATCTTATATCTGTCAATATTATTCGATTTTAATGCATTTCGGTTTTAAAATTGAAATGAAATTTTAATTATTAAGTATTTTCACTTGAGAAATATAAACAAAAAAAAAATTATTTCTCTCTTCAATAACTTTGACTTTTCGCTTGGTATAATGTATAATTATTGTAATTTTCTGACAATACATTCCAGTTGGACCAGTAAAAAATAAATCTTCTTCACTGAAAGTAACTTACTAAGTTTCAATATCATTTGTGTAAAATAAAATAATAGCGGCTTATAGTTAGGGTTTACTAGGGGCCCACGAGCTTTCCCTACAATTCAAGGCTGCCATTGTTTCATCATGATAGTCAAAGTTTTGAAATTGTTCATCATGGGAAATATAGTTATTAAGTAACTTGAGCAAAATAAGGTAAAAAAAAGTTATCAGAGAATTGGAGTAAGACTCTTTTTTCCCCTTAATCTTTAAGAGTAATTTCTTTTAATGGTATACTAGTTATTAGTGTATGTAGGCGCCAAGCTTGAAACCTCAGTTTTTCTTTTTATGTACCCATGCATAAACATAATTTTGTAAATAAATTTTTTTAATTGAATTGAAATTATTAATATTTTTAAAAAAAATGTGGTATGTGAAAAGAATGTGGTGTAAATATGAAATGAAATGAAAGTTTATTTACATTCTACAAAGTTACTACTTACACAGATAAACATAACCATTTACTTACATGCTAAGGAAAAAATAAATTAAAAAACCTACTAGGAACTACATATGTAAGGACTACATGTGTATGTATTCAGGAAATTAAATTTTTTTCCATAATTATGGAAATAAATGTTCACACGCTGGCAACATCAAGTGCTTCATGCAAGAGTTCTATAGATGTCCATCGAGGATAGAATTCAATTAATCTTAAACATTTTTTGGGGGCGCTTTGATAGACGATAGAACAGTTGTTTGAGGTTTGACCATACAGGGACTGCATATAAATGGGACGGATATATAGATAACATACTAGTTTCTTGTTAAGAAAGTTTAGGTTAGACTTGCGATATAAAAGTGAAATAGACTACACATAATACCTAGTGATTTGTCACGGACTGTGTTTATATATATGTGGTGAATGCTAGCTTTGAGTGTAACACCAGCCCCAAGTAATTACCTTCTTAACTCCATGGAAGGGAGTTGCCGTTAATTTGAACAAAACTATTTACAAATGGTTTAAGTGTGAATAAAATATTACTTGCGATTTAACATCGTTACGCCTTATTTTCCATTTGGTGAAATATTTAAAACTTTTGTCACGAGCTATTGTTAATTGTTTGGCTATTGTGTTCGCCTAAAAGAAGATATAAAGAAGGAAGTATCGCCAGTGAAACTCAGTTATGTCTTTTATAAAAATATAAAAAGTGGAGGCCCCAGGAGTGATCCTTGAGGGATGCTGGATGCAATATATTTATATACGCAAATAATCATATGAAGAAAAATACATGTTTACTTACTTGTATAAACTGGTAGAATGAGTTAAATGAAGTACTTAGAAATAATAATTCATAGTAATTATTATCTTAGAAGTTATTTTACATTGGTAACGATGGGTAAAATTCACCATTGTGAAATGGACTGTAAAAAGAACTGTGAAATGGATGAAGAAAATCAAGAATTAAATGAACTAAAACAGAAAATGGTACGATTTACATACGAACCTTTTGACCCTTAGAATATATTCAGAGATTAGAAATAATGTGTGAAGTAAAGGGATTAGAAGATGAAAGCACTGCTGTTTCGGATATTAAAAAGAAATTGTTTTTGGCGCATATTGGAGCAAAAGCACTGGATACATATTGATACATTTTGCTATTCCATTAGATTTGTTAAAGTTAAAGCAGCCTTACGCCAGCAAAGATTATATTCACGGGTCTTCTGGTCAGTTTACAATAGCAGAACGCACTAAGAAACGCTATTGGAACATTTGTAGTTACAAAAATTCCCCCCAGATGCCAATACCTTCCAAGAGCGCTTTTATTTGTCAAAAGATTTTTCTCAATTAAGAGAATCATTCAGCACTATATGTGTATCAGAGACGGATAAAAGATCTGCTCGTGTATATCCCTCACGAGTAATCCAGTTATCCAAATTATCAGTTATCTATGAATTTGCCAAATCATTGGCGGGAAATTACTGCCGTCAGGGGGTTCGACAGACGTGTGAAGTGGAAGTGGAAAAAAGGTCCCCGGGTTTTGGTGTTTTCGCAGCGATCGAACGAGGCCAGCTCCTCGTTTTTTACAAAAAACTAATGTAAACTAGTAAAAGACTAGGATACAATTTTATTTATTGTTATAAAATTTGCCACTAGATGCTTGTATGTACCTCAAGGAATTACATTTTCGATATTACAAAAATTGTCACAAGATGCCTCTACTTGCCTAGGATATTAAATTCATTTTGAAATGTTTTTTAAATTTACACAATAAAACGTTGCAGGGGCTGGTGTAGCGCTATTAAAGAATATAGTGATGAAAAATTTTAAGAAAATATTTAGTTTAAAAAAAAACAGTTTTAAAAGAGCCTAAAAAATAAAACTGAAACAAATTTACAAGACCGAGAAGACAGCAAACTACATGAAAAATTTTGGCAATTTAACTTCTTGGGAGCAAGATATCGACGATCATCACTGAATATACATCACTATCACAAAAATTATGCAACAGGATTTCAAGATGAAAACAATAAGTACCCACCCCAACTCTCTAAAAACCACTTAATCGGACTCTGTAGATCTCAAAACGTGTATTTCCAATGAAAACTCGATTAATTATTAATTGAGACAAATAAATAAACCACAATAGTAATATATTTTATTTTTTATGTAAATATTACGGGGGTCTGATTTTGCGTCGGCCTACAAAATCTACTGTTTGGACTTTGACAAATTATGCAAAGTAATGCACTTGTATTATTTGAATGAATTTATAATTTAATGTATTTATAGTTATATTGTAATATTTCCGTATTAACTGTTCATAGTTACTATATTTACTATTTCTTTTAATAACATATATTTATTATATACATATTACTAATGCATATACTTAAATAATTTTGAAATTGTGTAATTATTAATTTAAATTTTAAATATTTGTTAAAAACTTCCACAAAAAAAAATTGTAATAATTTTGTAATGAGATGTAAATTTCCCGAAAATCCAAGTAATACAAGAATTTGGCTATTTCATGATGAACTTTTGTCATTTTATTTCTTTGTATCTTTACCATGTAGTGATAGTGTACCAGTTTTATTAATCTCATTTAAGGAATAGGAATTCAGTATTTGGTCTTCTGTTGTGAGATTTCATTTCATTTCCAACTGTATTAGATTGTTGGAGTTAACGATAAACAATTAATTATAAAAATAACATGTTATGGAGAAGTAAGTGTATACAAATTCGCATTTAAACTAAGAGCGGAAACAGATAACTTACATACTACAATATTTACTTTTAAAAATAAAAATGGTTAATTAATTGTAAGATTTCTAATTTTTAAAAAGTTTTTGAATTGTCTTATATTCAGCAAGAGGGTGTCAAAGTCATCCGAAAATCTTTCGAAATTTCGCATAATGAGGTTAATTGGGCTATTGTAAAAGTACAAATTTTTTGCAAATGCTATTTCAAAAATATTGGATTTTCTGGAGTTAAAAGTTGGCACTTTAAGATTTATGTAGCTAAGGAGCTGTGGATTGTCAATATAATTATTTATGAGTTTATACAAGAATATTGTATCAGAAATAGCTCTCCTCTACACGAAGATTGGATATTAAAGGTTTCCAAAATGTTCTGATATGGCATGGCGCTGTAATCGTAACCCAATCTAACCCCTAGTGTTTTGAAAATTTTTTGTTGTACTTTTTCAATTCTATTGATGACAGTATTAAAATAGGGAGACGATACAATAGAATTAAATTCTAGAATGGATCTAACTAAGGAAAAATAAAGGACATGAAAGGTGTGACATTTTTGAAAAATATAATATGTCTTGTTACAAATCCTAACATTTTGTTTGCCTTTATAACATATATAGTCTACGTGAATATCAAATGATAAATCAGGTGCCATAATTATTCCTAAGTCACGTATCGAATTGGGCCTCTCTAGTACAATACCATTAAGATTATATCTTTTATTAGGGTTGCACTTCTTCTGGTAAAAGACGTGACTTGACATTTATCAACATTTAGGACCATTCCATTAAACTTACACCACACAGATAAATTTGTAATAGCATCGTGTAAATGCAATGTATCCTCTATAGTTTATTTTTTTGTAAATTTTTAAATCGTCTACAAACAACGGGAACTTGCATGATGAATCAATAATTACCCCTGCATTGTATGTGGACACCAATATTTTGTGGCTTAATTTACCAAAGGCTTTACTAAAATCAGTGTATGTGGCTTCAACTTGTAAACCGTCTTCAAAAGACTCTAATATATATTGCTGAAATATCATGAGATTGGTAATAGTTGATTTATGTTTTGTGAAGCCTTGTTGTTCAGGAATTACAATATGTGCAAATAAAGGTGCTATTTTGGCTAATACAATTAATTCAAAATTTTTTTGCAATAGAAAATTATTGCGATGGAACTATAATTTCGGACATTTGATTTATCGCCTGACCTGGATGGGAATTATATAGCTTGTTTTAAGGCAATCAGGAAAAACGTCTAATGAAATGGATAAGTTTAGGAGGATTGTAAGGGGACTGACAATCTGGCAACTAATACTTTTTAATATGCATGGGGGTGTACAGTCAGGTCCAGGACCCTTATTTACATCTAGGGATAATAATGCACCGAGGACATCTTCTTCACTAATGAGAAATGAACCTAGGTTAATATTACTCACGAAATTAAATTGAGGTGGTTTTAGGTCATGATTATCATATACTTGAGAGAAATAATCAGCAAATAAATTAGCTATCTGGCTTACTGGCCATCGCATTATCAAGGAATAATTCAGATGGTTAGGAATTGTGTTTTTTAATACTATTTATGTAACTCCAAAAATATTTGCAATTAACATTTATATTATTTTGAATGAACTCTAAATAATTTGAGAAACAATCTTTGGTTAATTTTTTTGCAAATCTTTCTTCTGGTTGAAGACAAAATGAAATCACTTTCTAAATTTGAAATCTTATATAATCTATACAAAAGTTTCTTTTTTTGCAAAGTAGATATTAAGTCACTTGTGTACGTTTGGGTAGGTTGATTTATTTGGTTTTTTAATTGGTATAAATTGTATTATTAGAGAATAAATAATTTTAAGAAATAAAGAGAAGGAACCATTTATATCACAAACATTGATAACTTCTGACCAATTAATGTTATCTAAGAAGGAGCTTACACCCACAATATCACATTTCTTATAATTAAAAATAACTTAATCTTCAGTAAGAAAAGTAGGAGAAAAAGTTACAGTGTCTAATATAATTTCTAATGCAGGAAGGGTACCTTCTTTTTTCACAATGGTATCAACTGCTGAATGAATGGTAACATTTTCGCATGAAGAGAAGACTAAATCTAAGAGGTTGTTATCACAGTTTAAAATAGGAGATACTTGTTTCAGTTCCAAGGAAGAGAACGAATCTTGAATACTTTGTGATTTAAAACACTTCCTCTAGGCAGGTTGTAATCCCAGCTATCAGTACATCACTAAATTGTCTATTTGATAATATATTCTCGACCGTTGAAGTATGGGATGAATAGCAGTCTACTGGTGAATTGGGTGGAATATAAACACCTCCAATCAGTAATTTTGTTCTTCTTAAAGTTATCTTTACAAATAGCTAGCTGTTCCATTGTCAAACAAGTCTTGTGAATCTGTATAGGCGGGAATTTTTTATGAACGGCGATTAATACACCACTACCAGATTTTTCAGCACTAGTCATGGAGTCCCTGTCCTTCCTATATATAGAATAATTATGAAAACCAAGTTCAGAATCTAGATGCTTGAGCCCAGATTTGTTTCTGTTAGTATGAATATATCATAAGTATGATTTCAACGAAAGTTCTAAGGTAACAAAGTTTTGACCTCAATCTATTAACATTTTGATAGTATACAAAAGTTGTTGCCCGCTGTAATTTAGTTTTTGGAAATTGTTTTGAAACTATTTTGGGTACGTATTTATAATATATTTTATGATGAGGTTGTCTTCTCCATTCTTTTGTCGTTGATCAATTGTTTCCTTTAAGCTTTTAAGGTATTTCATTTCTATGATAGTTCGGTCTTCTGAAATATGAACTTTTACGCTCGTTTCCTTATCTCGTTTTAAACCACTAAAAACTTGAATTGCATGATATTCAGAAGGGAACATTACCTTAATGGGTCTTCTTTTGCCTGAAATCGGTTTTACTAGTCTGTGCATTTTTATGTGCTCTGGGGCAAAACGTTTGAAATAATTTTGGTAATTTCATTGTTGTCTTTTGTGATTCTTTCTCCGGATTTGGATGAGGAACATTCCTCAATATTTAGAAGTTTTTTGAGCGTCGAATACGTTCCATTGCCTTGGCAATGAGTATGAAATTGCCATCACAACCTACAGAGTTTTTCCTAATATAGAACACGGTTACTTAGGATTTATAATAATTAATCTTAAGTTATTTCAGACATAGTGCTCTCCAGAATAATATCATGAAAACACTCTTGACTGAATTCGTGTAAACAGATTTCATCTAAATTACTATTTCACTTTATTATACGATTCCTTCATCTAAATAATATTAATTAGAAGTAAAATTTGTTGACAAAATTCTGAATTTGAAAAATCGGAAGTGCGTTTTTACTAAACAGTTTTTCATCTTTTTGCGATTTTCTCTAAAACACCGATGCAATAAATATCGATATGCTACATATGATAGGTACATCGAAAAAATAAAATTTGGTATACTAACAATAAATACAGAGACCTATCACTTTTATTTGCAACTTTTTTCTGAGAAAGTTCATTTAAGGGGGTTTTATGGGAAGTGAGCTTTAGGTATAGCTCTCTTTAGGTATACCTTATGTCCTTATACCTTAGATATAGTTCATTGTTCTAAAATAAATTCATACATAATTATAGCTAATAACTAATTGCTCAATAAACTTAAGAATTCATTAAAAAAAAAAAAAAATGATTTAACAAGTTACAAAATCCAAGAGAAACTAGGATGGAGAAAGTGGATTAATTGACAAGAACACATTGTGAAAATTGCCAGTAGTGGGCAGATTCAATGAAAAAGTAGCTCGTAAGAGAGAGGAGTATACAATAATAAATAATAATAAAGAAATACAGAATAATAGTCGAATGCTTACCTTTTTAGTTGATCAGATTGATATAATTAGTTTCCATAAATTTGGACTGACTTATCCTTTGACGTTGAGAGTTATTTTTAATAAATTAATGCTAAGCGACAAACTTCATGAAATTCACTTGAATAATATAGAAAAGTACATTATTATGTGGTATTAATTAATCTTGTAATCAATTATTCTAAATAAAGTTTTCTTGATTTTTTTTCATTACATAAAATTGTACTGTTTTCCAAACTAATGCAATAAAAAAGTTTTGGTTTTATACTAATACTGTTTTGGTTTTATAACTGCATGCATATTTCAGCAGTTTTATAATCCTTTGTCTCTATGTTTTATATTAGCTCGATGCTGAAACTGCAGACATATGGATCTGTAAGAATAATAACAATAAATAAATGAAATTGTAAAATCTGAATTGATAAAATAATGAGATTAATAAAAGAGGATTAATCAATGAGATTAATATTAAAAGGATTAATAAATGAGATTAAAATAAAGGAAGTTCTAATTCACAACAATTATTACACCTGAAATTTATAGTTATTACAGAATTTGAGATTCATTTTTATCAGAGATAGCTAACCTTTAAACCATCAAATTTCTCAAATGGAAATTACATTAAAAGGCTAATTACATTGTAAGTCCATTGACAAATAATGGTTTTTATTAATTTTTTTTTTTTAATTCGATCAACATCTTAAAATCACAAATTACTTTTATGCTCTCCATTGATACAGTAAGTCCATTGGTACTTAAGTTACATTAATAGTAACTTTAATTTACAAGTGGATGGCAAATAACAAATAGTAAATTTATTTTTCAAATATATTTAATTCACTTTTTATGTTACTATAATAATTATAATTTTTATTCAAATAGTTCCTCCATTGTTTAACTATGTGATAATCCAATGACAACATTTCTTGAACTGGCCATAACAGAATTATACTATTTATGTAGAAATTAGAATTACCTTAGCTCTTATGATTCTATGGTTATTAATAATTATGTAAGGTTAAATAATTATTATAATTCACTTCATAATACTGAACAAAACAGGATTATTAAGTAAATATTTTGGTCGCCATGACAGGGGTTCTTACACGGAAATTATTAGTAAAGAACTTATTTTAATTTTACTTAGCATGAGAGAAGAATTGAATGTATTACAGTGACATGAGAAGACGGTATGTGGTACATATTTCTAAGATAAATAATAATGAAGTTTCTTTTTAAAAAAGGTCTCTGAATTAAAATTAAATGGCAACATTCAAATGATTCTTATTAATGTGAGAATCAATTTCAGAGTCATGAATCATAAATATTCTGAGCTCTATAACTGTTTAACATCAATTTAATATTTATAATTTAATCGCACTAAAGATGATACTAAAATGATGCAGTAAATTTTAATATCTTGTAGACGGATTGTAAAACATTCTTTACAATTCATACCATTGTAATGAGATGAGTTGATTAAAATTCCAAATATTGTAAAAACTGCTCATAAATTGGAAAGTAAATTTTATATTCCTCCCAGCTGAGTATACTTTTTGGGTTCAGCATGTAAATACAATTTCCTTTTTTACAAAAAGGAATTTTAATTGCACTACACTTAATAGTTAATAATGATATACAATATTATTTTTATTAATAACTTTACACAAAATGTAACACCCAAGTTAATGGGGTCTTTAAATATACAATCAGCCTTCGCCTTGAGGTAAGAAAAGAAAAAAGAATCAAATATAAATTTATTTAAATAAAATATTTAAATAACACAAACAAAATATAACATTATACATTACTAATAATTCTTAGTAATACTCTCCTTAATTATAGAAAAAATAACATTTTAAATAACATCTATTAAAAAAAAATCACATTCTTGGTAAATTTCATTTTTAATAAATTAATATGAGTAAAAAGAATATGTACTTATTTTCTAAAGTTTTACTTTTCTCTGATTTTGCTGCTTTAATTAATCTTTTTTGTTCAGGTTTTTTTTAAATAAGTTTAGAAAACTATTACACAGTCCATGTCAAAATTAATTCGAATGGTCAACTCTGCTTTTATGTGCTCAACATGCATTTTATATCTTTTGAAGTTGCATTCATGATTGAAAAAATGCGTTCTTCAAATGCATTTCTGTCAGGAATTGAAGCTTTTCCAACTATTTATTGAATTGCAGTTGATGAATTGTTTTAAAAATATGTACTAACCAATATTTTTTCTGCTTTACTGAAGTCATTTTTGAGCTTTTCTAAATTGCTATTTTGAATTAAAATTATTTTATAGTATAAAATAAAATTCGATGATTTTTATATTTAATATAGAATCAACTTTCAATTACATCTTTGAACTTAAGATCACATTGTTTTATGTTTATAATGCCCCTAAATTTTTATGGGACTAGTTTCAAAATCATAATATTTTTGGATATGCGACATAGCATCACTGTTACATGCCTAGTGCCCACGAAATAATTATGTAATAACTATAAATTTTAAATACAAATAAAATAAATTTTACCATAAATTTTTCTTTCCTGTAACATACAAATGGAAGCAACATCATCTTATGTGCATTCTATGAAGCATTTTGTTAAAAAACTGAAACTTACTGCCATCTGAATAAAAGTTTTCAAAAGTAAAAAGTAAAAAGAGAAATAGATATACGGGATATGGATTGTTAATGTTGAAAATAAAATAAAAAACATCTAAAAAAAATTAAATTATTTCAAAATAATTCTAAAATATTAATTTTATTAATTTATAATGATTTTTAGTAATAATTGTGGAAACTTGTAATTTTCCTTGATTACAGAATTCAGTTCGGATTTTGTCTTTTTTAAATTTTTATGATTAAATAAAATAAAGAAGAAATAATAATTTCAGTTATTGTTTTCTTCAAATTAATACTAATATAATTTATATAAAGTGGAAGGTGACGTGGCATGCTCTGTGATATGCCACATCGCCAGACCCCCTGCTGAGACAGACTAACTCGTGGTATTTCTCCATCTTTTTAACTTGTAAGTGCATTGAAGTAAGTAATTAATCAGGTAAATTAAGAGATATTTGAAATGATTTATACTGCAATTTATACAATGAACTGTGTTGATCAATACGATATAAAAGTTATTAATCTAACATTGAACTATATTATAAGAAATGTAATGAAATTGGGTCACTCAGTTTCTGAATTAAATATGGCGAATAAAATTATTCGAACTTAAAATAAAACATTATATTTTATATGAAACATTATATTATATTTTATATAAAACATTATATATTATATTTAACATTATATTATATATGATATGTATAAATATATGATATGTAATACATATCAAATAAATATATGATATGTATCAGAAATAATTTACTTAGCAATTTGTTAAGTGGTCTACATATAATGAAATTGTATAAGAATTTGAAGTTTTAAGGGAAGATAAAAAAAAAAATTATGAAATTGAGAGCAATAATTAAATATGGCGTATAAAATTTATTCCGTTTTCTTCATTCAACATAAATATAAATTTTAAAACTACACAAGTTTGGTTTGGTTTGGTCAGATGTTGGATGCTCACAGCAAAAATATTAAAACATTAAGTTCCTGTAATCCAATATGGTGATTATGTAATGAATTAAGATTTCAACTAAGTTTATTTTTGCTTCAAATGTAATCTTGTTGGAATTACGAAAAATGGAAAAATATTACTTTATTACCATTATTTTCAAAGATATGCCCAGGCTTAGTGAATTTTTAATTCCGAACTCTTAGCTAAGTAGAATTTTGTTTTAAAGTGAAATCTTTTAAATTAAAGTAGATTTGGTTATAAGAACTGAATATAGAATTGAATATATTTGTTTAGGAGTTTTAATGTTTTTTGTAAGTGATTCCTTCTACTGTTAATTAAACATCTTATTATCCATTTCCTTTCGTTTTATTTCATCTATCAATATCATCGTTTAAGAGTTTAAGATTTTTTTTTTTTTTTTTGGTAATTTAATATCTTAAACAAGCATAATTTTGAAAAATAACACTGCTGATTTTGCTGGATCTTTAGGATAAATTTCTCTAATAAAATAACAGATATTTATGAAAAGCCTATCCTGAAGCAACCCGAATTGAAGATTAAATAAACTAGTAATGATACTGAAACTTATATAAATCCTAAAGTTTTAATCTAAAACAAATTTTGTAAGCTTTCAGTAAGCCGTTACTAGCTTAATAGTGGCTGCTTGAATATATATTACTTTTTTTGTAACTGCGTTTCTTGAATTTTAAAAATAGTTAACTCAAAGAATGCTCTCTAATTACAGGTGGATGGAGTTATTTTGAGTTCTATGCTGTTTGTGTTTGTGCGTGAGTGACAATTTATTAGTACTACAGCACAATGGAAGCATAAAGTAAGAAATGTGAATAATGATTATGCACAATTATTAAAAAAAGAATTTAATTTAGAGGTGCTTGTGTTTTTTTTAGTGAGTGCTGTTTGGACAAGCGAAGGTTGTCCAGCCATAGTTACCAAAACTTGTGAGGTAAGGAATCTTTTTTTTTCAATTTTTTGTTTAAATCACAATTTAATATTAAATTTAAATTGGGGTTAATCTGTTAGAAGACAGGATGTTAACTCAACTGAGAAATAAATTGCATGCATATATAATTTTTAAATTTACATAATATTTTTTTTAAACTTACTTTTTGGCTCAGTTTTTTGCTGTTTATTCGAACTAAATATATTTGATCATTTCTTCCTTTAGGTTCATTTCCATTCAACTGTTTAATCCAAATTATAAGCAAAACCACAAAACACTTTAAAGATAAAGGGCTACCACCTCTAAAAACACACTAGTCAATTCACACTTGGCACTACAGGATTTGACTGCTTGCGAGTGTATGTTAAATCAACTTCTCACTAACACAACCTTACGCAGACTTTTGGGGAAATCTAATTAAGGAAAACAGACGTTTATATTTCTTAGTAGTGGACACTATTTAGTGGGAGACCTTTTCTGAAAACATTGGCAAATAAATATTGGAAAGGATAATATTCTTTGCATAGAGGAAGTCTTTTGCTTCAAAAATTCGATTATCTTTTAACATTTAATAGAATAAATAATTTCTGTTGCAACACCCAATCAGAATCCTGAAATGAATATTGTATATTGAATTTAATTAAACATTTTTCACATTTTACTTTATTTATAACTTAGTGCATTTTAAGAGTAAACAGTCTTGGTAATAACTAAATAAAACCTTTTATTTGGTTTCAGTAACAATATTTTTTTTTTATAATTGAATAAAATAAATAAGAGTTCTTCTAAATATATTTTAAAGAAATTAAATTACTTTGATATAACTTGAAAAATATTTATATAAATAGATATTCTTGAATCCAAGCTAAACATGGACCTGTCTCTCATTGAATTCTACAATTATTATCCTTTGGCATTATCCATCTATCTCTTTTTTGTCCGACAGCCTTTCTCTTCCTGTAGTCCAGAAACCATTTAGTAACTTTATTCGTCCAATGACCTTTTTCACCTTGAAGAAAAATATCCTGCCAAATTCCAACTATTCTTATGATGTCCTTCACTGCTGTTTGCTTCCGTATAATCGTGTTTCTGATTTTGTCTTTCCGACTAATTTCTAGCATGCTCCCCACAATAGGTTTCTGAGTAGACTGAAGTCTCTTTATATTCCTTTTTTTTTGTGTATGCGCAATACAATATACAATGCATACTATATCAACTTAAAATCTGATTTTTTTATTTTATATTAATGGACTTATTTTATAATATACATTATAATAACCAGTACTAGTTGGCTTGGATGGGGTTTGGAGGGGGGGGGGAGATTTTTTCCAAAACGCTGTAACGACTTTCTTTAAACTTGGAACGAATTTATTTAAACTTTCTTCATCATTTTATTTGTAACAGTTATCCGCAAAACATTGATTTTAAGGGAGTTCTGAGGTATCTGTGACATTGAATTTCAAATACTATTGGCACTCAGTATAATGACTTCAACTATTTGAGTCTTGAGCAGTTTTATCTCCCGTATTTGTGTTAGGGCTAAGTGAAAATATCCAAGTATAAAGAAAATGTGTTAATTTTATATTTTCTGTATTAACTGCAGTAAGAGAAAGTTGTTTGAAGGTTTCACACCAGATTTTTTTGCCAACTTACTATATATGGAACTATATAATTAATGTAAAATATATTATAAATATAACCGAATCACTAAAAATGGAATTAAAGTGAATATAACAGGGTTCTGGAGTAACAGTAGCGTTATGCTTTCCTCTAAAGTGCCAATTGAGACAATTTATAATTTTCCACCTACATAATACTTATACCGAAAAACTCAAAAATCCATTCAGTAAATGACCGATTTTGAGGAAAACTTTGGCGATTCCTATGCCAGGCGAAATAGCAAATTTGACCTTTCTATGAATTTCTCTTTTTGAGTTATGCTGACCAAACAAACACACCACAATTTTTAAAGATCAGTTTTTTAAATTCAGAAAACTGACAAACGCATATTAACCCCCGGAAACTCGATATCGAAATTTTGACATGATTGCACAATATCTTCGGCGGAGCTATTCCTACAATCAATCGTCATTCCAAGTTATCTAGCTGCTGGTATTGTAAAAACAGTTTTTTCACCGATTCGCAGCAGTAAGGGAAACCACGGATTCACAATACAAGCTGCTTTTTCATAGCAATCATAAACTGCGGTAATTCTTATGGTATATGATTTTGCGTTTGACGGAGGGCGTAATCGAATGGCTGGTGACGACGATCACGTGTGGGCTGGGGCACGTGATTCCTGGGGGCATGGAACCTATAAAAGCAGTTCTTACCGGATTATAGCTCACACTTCTAAATTAGTATCTATGGAAATAAAGTTGTAGCTTTGTTTTTAGGTATAAAGATGAGCATGTAAAGAAAATAGAAATCTATTAAAATACAATTAACGACAACTACTTCAGTTCTATTGACTTGTTCAGGCTAAAAAAAAATTAAGAAACCAGCGGAGAACCACAGCCATCTCCGCGTTATTTTTCGATCTTGATGTAAAGTTCTACTTCCATCGACATCGACATACAGCTTTAACTTTTGCAGCTGTGGTCATTGGTCTACAGGACCAAAGCATTGGTCTATCTGGTTTCTGCACTTAGCGCGTCAGGGTTCAACACAGAACCCGGTTTTCCAGCGGTGCCACACGGCGACGTGGATTTATCTGCATAATTCGCAATTCTGATCCGCCACGATCAGTTCCTGAAATGAGAACAGGCACACACGGCTACCTATATGCTTATTTCCACATGTTAGCAGCCCCCACATTCCATCAGTTATCATTAAGATTACGTCATACACTTCATAAAATGTAGAATCTCAGTAGTAGAATGAAGAATGTCTAGGGGTGTATGAAATCCCTCGCGGTAGCTGAGAATGTCCTCACAACTAGCCTTACCTCTTGGTAAGTGGCTTGGGAAGAAAGTCGTGCTCGCTGGGGAGACGCCTGACGCTTCAGATCGCTATCCGGAAGTGCTGGCTAAAACGTACTATCTTGCGGACGGCATAGGCCCAGGACTGCGGACCCGCTTCACGTGGAGGTGCGCTTCGACAGTATACAAGTAGGCTACAAGTTTAAGGGGTGGCCGGAAGAAATGCTGAAGCATCACGGCATCTCTACTAAGTCGAGCAGGACCTTCTTTTCCACCCACTTATGCAAAGGCGCAAATGCTAGTTCTGAGAGTATTCTCAGTTACTCACCGCCAGGGGTTCCCTAGCCCTTATGGGTTCTACATTTTACTCTTGAGGTTCTACATTCTGAAATAAATGTGTATGACGTGGCCTTAGTGGTCCCTGATGGGGTGTGGCGCTACTAACATGTGACAAAGATATATAGGGTAGCTGTTATATGGATGGCCACACTCATTGCAGGAACTTTTTGCGGCGGTTCGGTCCGACAAAAGCGCAATATTCGAAGAGCTACCAAGTTAATCCCATCTCAGTATCTACTGATAATGGCTTAATAGACGCCTCCTTGAGGCACTGCTGGAAACCTACTCGGCCTTGAACTAAGCAGGGCTAAGTGCAGATAATTGATGAATCAATGTTTTATGCATGCGGAAATGCTATGCCTTCATAGTGTGGGCTCTAGTAAAACTCTACCCACCAAAAATTCCCATCATCTGAAAAACACTAGCCAGAAACCGTTTTCATTTCACTTCAAGCAAAGTCCATACTGCACTCGACGGTCTCCCTCCTTGTTGGTTACCTTTCCAAGTCACCTTATTTGCACGGCACTTCCGCGGCGTAATGTGCAATGCGACATTGCGTGACTTCCATTCTTACCATCTTCACAACCATCGAATCTGGAGAGAACCCCACTATTTCCAGCTCAATAAAGCCATGCTGGACTGCCTAACTTTCACACACCAACAAAATTTGAGCAGAATCGTCGATTGCCCGTAGACAGCACAAAAAGTTCGGCGAAGATACTTTTCCAATCCGATGGAACTACCTCCTAAAGTACCCATGTCTGCTAAGGAATTGGGTGAGGTATTAACCAATCCTGCCAAACTACTACACTACCCGTGGCTACATCATTTCAAGCCTTGTCAGCTGCTCGCCTATGCTCTGCGAAGCTCATCGTTCATTGTCACGTCTTTCAAAGATATTTAGCGGCTGGCTTGTAGATACGGTTTCCTCGCTGAATCGCTGCTGGAAGGTAAGCCAAGCATTCATCACATTAACTCTTTTCATAGCAATCATAAGCTACGGTGACTCTTATTCCATATGATTTTGCGTTTTACGAAGGTCGCAATTGAATGGCAGGGAACGAGGATCACGAGCGGACTGGGGCACGTGATTCCCGGGGGGATGAAAGCTATAAAAGCAGTTCTTACCGGATTAGAGCTCACATCTAAATGGAAATAAAGACCTTAGCGGGCGTTAGGGTTCAGAACAGAACCCGGTTTTCTAGCGGTGCCACACGGCGACGTGGATTCTATCTGCATGATCAGCAGAGATATATGGGGTAATCTTGTAAAACGCTTACTAATCTTCGTTTAACCAGCATTCGCAATTCTGATCCGCCACTATCAGTTCCTGAAATGAGAGCAGGCACCCATGGCTACCTATACACGTATTTCCACATGTTAGTAGCCCCCACATTCCATCAGTTATCACTAAGATTACGTCATTCGCTTTCATAAAATGTAGAACCTCAGTAGTAAAATGTAGAATTTCTAGGGGTTTACGAAACCACTGGCGGTAGCTGAGATTGAGCATTCAATAAAACCTGTAGGGTAGAGGTATATGTACTCCCACCATTTTATAAACATTATTTTGTTAGGGCAAATGAATAAAATTACAAGTTTAAAGAAAACTGTCAATATTAAAATTGTATTAACAGTTTCGAGAAAATAATAAAAAAATTGAAGAACCTATTCTGTAAAGTTACACTTCCGGTTAAAAGGAAATAAGAGGAAGTATTGCGATCGTGTAAAATTTTCTATATTGAGTTTCACCAGAAGTACATGGTTTGAGGTTCACTATGTGCAGCGCCCGCTCTAGCAATTACGTCGCCTTGGACAAAAACACAAATGTTACCGGCAAGGTATGAAATTCAGGCATTAGGTATTTCATATAATATCATGCGTGTTTTATACTCAGATACCCTATTATATTTCTTTCCAGATAAATTTTGTGTATTTAAAACATATTCTTTTTAATATTCCTATTATTCATTTGTTACCTTCATGTCAATGGGGCGGGTGTTGGTGTAGTGGTTATGAGCGTGGACTTGTAAGTGGGAGGACCCCAGTTCGAGTCCAGCGTATAACTGCTAAATTTTATATTTGTTTAAAAAATGTTAATAGTAAAGTAGGTGCTTCCGCCCCCGTCCACGACACCTAATTTGGTAGTTGGACGTTAAGCCCGCCTGAAAAAATAGCATTACTTTACTTTTACTTTACTTTACCTTCATGTCTATGCATGTCAAACACAAACAGAAGCAGCGCTCTGCTGGCGTGCTAATGCTATTCTGTTCAGAGAAGTATATGCATGTCAAACAAGTTCAAGCATCGTCCTTTACACATTCTGCGTTAATTTTTCAATAATAGTGTAAATATTTTTAGCTTTTAGATATGAACAATGTAAATACGCTATGCACTGTAAATTTTTAGCGAATGAAAAAATCAATATGTGAAATTTTCTGTTAATTGAGTATATAAGTATGAGTATTAATTGAGTATTTCTCTCACATACTGCAAAAATGGCGCACGGACAAATGCCCGCCCCTAGAGCGGCACTGAATGAATCTGCCCATTTTGTATTGATTAATGAGCTTAAAAAGAAGTACCTGAGACAAAGTTAGTTTCAAGAAATAATAAAAAATAAAGTTATTAAGTCGTTTTTATTATTGCTAGCGCCAGGAGTTCCCTGGCTGACTTTTCAATTATATTTATTGTTAGTGCTGACCTCTTGCAATTATTTGTGTAACTACCATTAGATTTTAATTTGTGAATGACCATGCTATCTGGCGTCTGAACACGGAATAAAACTTATCTTTTCACTTATTTGACTTTATTAAATTAATACTCTCAGGCATAAAAAAAAAAAGAGTTAAAAATGGGGCTCATATTTTTGTATATAAAAACCCAATAATTCTGTATTTTCTACTAGCTTTGCTATATTTATGTTTATGGCTACTATAAACGTCATTTACAATACTTTAATCACAAATCTCTTAACTTTCTGGAGAATAAATTGTAAACAGTAGAAATTCATTTACTGTGGCTTTCTGCTCTAGGACAGAGATCGTAATGATTTTTTTTTTTTTATTAATTCCACATTATTTTTCATTTTATCGTTTAATTAGTTTATTAGCATGTCTTTAACAGAAAAGTGGTCATTTCTATTGAGGATGCCGTCAGAGCAATCACTCTTGCAGAAGAAGGACATAGCATACGATATGTGACAGAACATTTTAGGTTTGTCACGTTACAAGTAACTTATTACAAAATTCACTTATTACAAGTCCTGGGAGTCTCAGTGAACTCTGAGCTGTTTGAAGACTATTGCGAAAAGTAGGTCTGATATTTAGATGACAACATCAGAGCCAGGAATCATCGTGTAAGCAGGTTAACTTTTGCCAATCGACTGTAATGCAATGGCGGGGCTGTTCTCTTCACAGATGAATCGCGATTTGGCCTGTATTTTTCATACGGTCGAATTCGTGTGTGGAAAAGGCGCTTCAATTACTAGCTGTAGTGCTCTTCTGCGACAACAGTCAATTGTGGTATGGGGTGGGATAAGTTTGGAGGCCCGCTCCGAGTTAACTGTTGAAAATAGTGCAATGACCGCTGCTAGGTACGTTGAAGAGGCAGTCATACCGTTTATGATAATGCGTGGTCACACCCAGCTAGAATTCCACCCGTTTCTTGGAAGAAGTCAGTACAAATGTGATCGATTGGCCTGCACGTTCTCCGGACATGAACATCTCTGGAGCATGCTCAAGAGGAGTGTTAGAGCTCGTGATTAGCTTCCAACTACTCTGCAACAGCTCTGTATTGCCTTACAAGAAGAATAGGATAAGATAGTTCGATATGAAAGTCCATTCAAACCTGGAGGCAATACCAAGAAGTACTAGGAGGTATGAAAAATTACAAAATTTATTAAAATTTTGTAAACAAGATTTTTAATATTTTCTTTTTTATTTTTTTTTATTTTTTACATCAAACCATATGAAGAGTTAACACTACACTACTAAAGAAACGCTACAAGATATTATTATTAGCTAGCTAATTGTACTAAAATTAGATTGTTGTAATAAATGTTTTTCAATAATTAAAAAACTAAGTGTCCCTTTTTTGGACACTGAATGTAATTGTAGGAACTCATAAATTTGTAAGTGTAAGTACTATAGTGCACATCCTTCTCCTACTGCAACATCCTTTTATGGATTTAACTTTACTTACAAGTTAAATATGGGTAGAACTATATATCAGAAACATTTTTATTTATTTATTTGTCATAAAGAGTGTTGCCGTTAAAGGGCATTCTATACAGATGTAGAATTTTGAAGAAATTAAATCTGCTAAAATCAACTAGTCGAATTTTTTTAATGGTTGATCTATTTGACCAAATAAAAAATTTGTGCCAAAGGGAACTTGGTTTGAAAACATCAGGTGAAATATTAACATTATTTTTTGGAACACAACAAAACAGTCATACAAAACACTCATGTAGGCCATTTGTGAAAATTTTTTGTTTTTCTATAACAAGGGACCTCAAAACCTCAAACCTCAAAACAAATAGTTTTAGTGAAAACTCAGTTTCAAAAATTTTACACAATAGCAAAATCTCCTCTTACAAAATGATAAGTATTTTTACAAGTCTATAGGTTCACTTACATAATATGTGGAGAGCAATAATTATTTTTTCAATTGCAATGTCAAATCCGAGATAAAAATGCTGATCTATTAGTCTAAGAGAGATCTATATTACTTTTTCTTTCTGCTGTTAGATGAAGTAATACAATCGTGCTAGTACTTACTATCACCGAAATGCACGTTTAAAACCCATTGAAAATGAATGCGTTTTTTTTTCCACTTTCGATTGGTTTTTATGTGTTAGAATAATCATAATCAAACTTGTTATTCAATTCTGTGAATCCAATAAGAAATTTTCGATTTAAAATATTTTACCCGCCATTATCCCTTTCAATTTTGCCAGATTTTCTCAAAAAACTAGCTCCAATGTATTTTTATAACCCTTGCTTTCGAGGAAGTTATTGCTGTCTCCTCACATTTCCGAAATTGATTTTCTACCATAAATATTTATATATTTTGACCTTGTGGTTTTCTGTGTACTTTAACAAAAAATGTTTCCAACTGATATCTATCTTATGTATGAACAAAACATTTCAAAAACGAAAAATAGCTGAAAGATCCAACTTGATGTTTCCTACCTCCACTGCAACATATAACGAAGGTTCTCTCAATATTCCTCGATGGTTTTTTTTTCTTTTTTTCACAGAATATATTTCTTTTCGGAATTTCCTCGAAAACTGTTCAAACGATTTTGCTTAAATTTGAAATTTAAAAGAAAATTATTCTTATTATTATTATATTTTGGTAAATAGCACAATAATTATTGTGAATGTTTGAACAGCTGATTATTGTAAGCTCAACCACGGTTGCCAACATGTTAAATAAGTAAATACTTATGCATATGTATACAAAATCTTATCACTTTTATTTGAAACATTTTTTTTCCGGAATAATATAATATTCCTATAGGGAATTTGTTGGGGAAGGATATTAGATTAGCGACGTTCTCTGTTAGCGCTACCATGTGGTCAGAAATGCAGTGTATTCTAAAACCCATAATGTTTATGTAATATGAAGCGAATATTTATACGTATGTGTTGGTAATAACAAATGAACGTTAGTAAAAATTATAGGTTTTAAAAAAAGGATTTGTGAATTATTTATTACATTAAAAGAATGTCGTGTGACTATTTCACACCAATTTTTGTTTTCTAAGTATACATGGACGAACAAATCTAATAATGATATAAATAATGATCAAATTACATTTATTAAAAATATATTAACAATTTGTAATTATTCTTCTTATTATTATTATTTTGGTAAATAGCACAATAATTATTATTGTGAATGTTTGAACAGCTGATTATTGTAAGCTCAACCACGGTTGCCAACAACATGTTAAATAAATAAATAAATAAAATTACATTTATTTAAAACTTTTTTCAAACAAATAACTTTTAGGGATATATATATATATATCAGAACTATTCTTCTTAATATTATTGCCATTTCAACTTTTTACTCGTCAAAGAAATACTTCAATACTTGTTATCTTGTCAAATTTACGAAATTGAGTTTTGAGGTCTGAGTACGAAAAAAATATTTTTCATGAATGGCCTGCATATATATAGATGTGAACGTAATATCTCAAACTTAATATTTCATGTAGATACTATCACCGCATCTGCAACGAATTTTGTAGGCAAAATCTATCAATCTGAAGTACGGACTCTACTGAACGTTTTTTTTTTCCGCAATTTTCTCTAAAAAAAAAGACAACAATTTTCTATAAACTTCGCATACTGTCACCTTTTATTTGAAACATTTTCCAGGAAAATTGATTTTTTTTTTGGAAATTCTGGGAAACAGTAGTGTTAAGGTTTCATATAAAGTACCACATGAATGCAATCAATGGGTTTTACCACCTACATAATTAGAAGCATTAATCGAATACTAAATTTAAAGAAATTCGGGTTAATTAGGATGTGCGCGTCGTTATAGAATACTTTTTTTTTTTTTTAATTTTATCGGAACCGACTTTAACGATAACCTCTAAATTGCTAACTGCACAAATATAAACTTTTCACTTTTTATTTGTAATTTTTTTTCTAAAAAAAATATATTTTGTGCATTTGGGAATTTAATGGCGTTAAATTTCAAATCTTATATGGGCTTGGTTTAGTGTTATTGGCGCTCTCTTCTCGACTATAACGTAATATTGTATTAACTACTTGGATAGATGTATTTGTCACACTCCCATCATCTCTATATTTATTTTGGTAATTATTTACAAGCGTGCCCCCAAGATGGACGATCACTAGCTACAGTAACCTGCTCACATGAACAATCACATATAAATTCTCTTGTTTAATATTTATCAATTAATTTTAGTTAATTTAACTGACATATTAATTAGCCAGTGTTCGCTAATTAAAACCTACAAGTTCTTGGGACAATGTTTGAAGTTAAACTCTGATTGTGTTTCGTAGTTTTAACTTATATTTAGTCTGATACTTTTTAAAATGAATGCAAATGTGAAATAAATAAAGAAATGTGAATGAATAAATAAATCAGAAATATCAGAAATGTAAGTGTAATAAGAATGGAAGTGAGAAGGTTACAGTAGCTAGTGGTCGTCCATCTTGGGGGCACGCTTGTAAATAATTACCAAATTTTTTTTATTTTAGGACAAATGAGTAAAATTTGAGGTTTAAAAATAATTTGTCATTTTATATATAATTGTATTAACAGCAGTCGGCGGTTGAGTGTGTCATATCAGATTTTTTATTTCCTATTATAGCTGAATTGAGTTTTCACCGGAAATAAATAAATATAAATATATATATATGAGGTGGAATTGCAAAAACTTGGGAAAAATCTTGGGAGTGGAAACCTGATATGCCATTTACATAGGTATCCTATCGGTTCAAAAACGAAAATTTTGAATATAATCGTCATCGCTCCCCCCCCCCCAGTTCCCTTAAAAAATCATTTTTCTGAAAAGTGTTATGTCCAAGTTTATAATAGTTACGTTAAATTAATTACAATCGTTACGAGTCTTTTTTTGTGTGAACATCGCAACAATTGGTGTAAAAAAAAAAACACTCAAGTGGTTAAACTGTTGATTATATTAAAATTAACTTGCAATTTAGAGAAAAGCTTAACAAACAGCTTGCCCGAGGACTCACTAAAAAATCATCTTAACAATAAATATGTTCAAATATAATGATAACCTTAAATATATCTGGAGATAGTATTTCGTATTAACGTAATTGGATTTAATTAAAATGGAACTTCAAGTTCGTTTCTATTCGTTTTTGAGTTATTCTTTTCCACAAATCAACACACACATTTATTAATTAATTTTTACTCCCCACTAAGGAAGAAAGCTTAATTCTTTATATAGTAGTAAAGTAATGAGAACAATAAAAATAACATTTAGGATGTTAATAAAAAAAGGAATTGCCTACATTTTTTATTACTTCCTGTTAATGATTATCGATATGTATATGATTATATTTTAATGCTGTGATAATTACAATATATCAAGTAATAAAACGTAATATAATAATTTTTAATGATTTGGTTTTGAACAGAAACTTTCACTGGAAGGTCAAGGTATATGATGTTATATATATATACTATTACATATATAATGTGTATGTGTTTGTGCACATAAATGTTGGCAAGAAGAATCGGTAATCAGTGAAAGGTACACTAGTTTCACTTATATATCACCTTTCAAGAATATTTAATACCAAACTAACCAGTACTCATAATAATTTGTTTCTTTGTAAATTAATTTTCCTAACCAACTTTTATCCCCTTTTCAGGAATATTTTCATAAATATTAAGTGCTCACAAATTTTGCAGGCATTTTACTATTTTATTAATAATTTAATGAAAGTTATGAAGTGCTAAATGTGTTAATTAAATTTTCAAATATTTATATATAAATAAAAGAACAACAATTACGGTACGGTTTTATAAACAAGTGCGGATGATGCTCAAACTTCAAAGAAACTCGGCTCAGTTCATTTTATCATTTTTTTTTTTTTTTTTGCAGAATTTTTGTATTCTGAGTTTCCAATGGACTTGGCAAATTCATCATACAAAGTAGGTCTAAATATAATTATAGGCTAAATATAGTTATAACTTAAAACAAATTTGTTTCACTTTTCTTAAAAAAATTTATTTACAAATCAACTTATTTACAAGGTTTTAATAACAATATAACACAGAAATATAACAAGGAAACCTGAGAATTGTAGGAATTGGGAAATAGGTGAAAAGGATTGGGATGGAGAATTGAGGAACAAGAAATAGGGATGAGGGTTTTAATCAGTCTGTTGTTTAAAAATTTATTTCTTGTCGTAACCGTGATGATCGTCGCCACCTCCTCCTCCTCCACCTCCATAACTTCCAAGTCCACCGCCTCCATGCCCACTACTTCCGAAACCGCCCCCATGACCACTACTTCCAAATCCTCCTCCGAATCCACCTCCTCCACCTCCTCCATGGTGAGCAATACTGATAGAATTGGCTCCACTGAAACCTCCTCCGTATCCACCATGACCTCCCCCAAAACCGCCACCACCTCCGAAGCTTCCGTGGCCATGGCTTCCAAATCCGCCGCCGCCACCGAGCCCACCTCCATGTCCACCTCCGAAGGAACTACCACCTCCGTAGCTATATCCTCCAGAACTTCCTCCGTGACCACCGCCAAACGAACTACCGCCACCAAATCCATGACCTCCTCCACTGCTGAAACCATGTCCACCACCGCCGCCTCCAAATCCTCCTCCATGGCCACCTCCAAAGCCTCCTCCTCCACTGCTGAAACCATGTCCACCACTGCCGCCTCCAAAGCCTCCTCCATGGCCACCTCCAAAGCCACCACCTCCACCTCCGCCATAACTATATCCTCCATCATCATGATCATCTCCTCCCCCAATACTTGTAAAGTCTCCGCCGCCGTGATGATGATCATCGCCGCCGCCGCCTCCTCCTCCAAAGCCACCACCTCCAAATCCTCCGCCTCCGTGATGGTCGTCACCACCTCCAAAACCACTGCTTCCGAAACTGCTACCTCCGAAATCACCTCCTCCATGGTGGTCATCATCTCCTCCATATCCGCCACCAAATCCACCGCCGTGGCCACCACCAAAGCCACCTCCGAATCCACCTCCATGGCCGCCACCGAATCCGCCTCCTCCTCCATAGCCACCTCCGTGACCTCCACCTCCGCCTAAGCCTCCTCCAAATCCACCTCCATGTCCGTGATCATGAGATTCACTGTGGCTATGTTCTTCTATGTGATGTACGACAGGCTTTTCATGGTGTACTTCTTGTATTATCTTTGGTACATGGACTCTGATATGGACACTAAACAAACATTTAGTTATGAGCTTCTTAAAAACTACTAATGTTTATAAATGTTTAATAAATATAGAAGCTTTAACTTACTGTTCATGTCCACCAAACGTGGCCTGACAGCCGACTAATAAAGAAACAAGCAAAAGCCACCTCACCTGAAACATACATCCCGGTGAAACACACAGTGTAAAGCTAATTAAAGTTTATCACGAGCACTAATAGAAAATCTGTTGCAATATCCACTAAAACGAAAACAAATGTTACTAGTATAGAAAAGATCTTTCTTATGAGACCGTTTTGATGCAGTGACCGCAAATTATGTCAGAGATTTAAGGATAAAAGTATTATATCGCACCATTTCACTTAATATCTTCAAAAAGAAAATATATAGTTAGTTTAATGTAGTGTTGTGGATGTGTAATTCTAGTAGGAATACTTACAGATTCCGGTATAGCCATGATGGTACTGATGAAGTTTGATGCTAACAGCTGGATTTATATACTAACCCTCTCTTGTATGGTAGGGCTACTTTCTTCTCCCCGCCGCCGCTGATTTGATACTCTGTGTTGCTGGGAGAAGAGGACCTTGCACTTGCCCCTCACTTGCACTCTCTATATTATTTGACTTCCTATAATATACACACGCACACATACAACACACACACTGCAATCATCTAACTGTAGAAGAATTATTTCTTAGCTTTTTGCTATGAATATTATTTTTTATCTTTTTCTTAAAACTCTTATTTACTTAATATCAAAATCAACACATATATTAATTTATTATTTGAAAAAAGTTTGTTATAATGATATTATAGTGTAGGACTATTTCTTACTGATGTTATTTCATTGTTACTATATTATTTTTTCCGGGCGCATCAACTTCCGAGATCATTAGCATCCGCCCCAGTTAAAGTTCCTACACAAACCGTGTCCGTTCATTATTATTGTTATTATTTATTATATGGATATACGGGACATGTATAGATTAAATTCGCATTGGTAAACCGCTTCGATTTAATACAATTTGAAATTTCACTAACCATTCACAGCTACGCGAAAAAATGTGATAATCATGCGTGTTTGCACAACTAAGAATTAAAATGCTCTTAGTTTCTTTACGATTCAGAACATTTCGGCTACCGATGATGACCTGTGCGTCAACCAGTGCCCACGTAAACATTTCAGGTGACCCACCTAAAGTTTAAAATTTTTTTTTAAATGAATTTTTTTACGAAATTTTAGATTACGAAATAACGCTAGTCGATTGCAATTGACGTATGCAATGTCTTGTTTGTATCCTAAACATGATAGAAAAGAGTGTAAATCACATTCGCATAGCCTTGCCGAGCTACGACTTGAGTTACTGTTTGTTATTTAATATTCGTCCAAAAATGGATGTTTGTTTACAATAATTAGTTATATTAAAATTCAATGCTCAGGAATTGTTATATTACTTATATGTTCTATTACAGTGATGGCGAACCTATGACCCGCGGGTCACAGATTGACCCACGCCACAATTTTAAATGGCCCATGCTATATTTCAACAATTTCCCAAAACAAAAAACAATTATAAAGCGCATACATGTAACTACATAAACTTAAACATACATTAGTAAACAACTGTTAGGTTCGTTTTCCCTCTATATAACGTATATGTTACGCCGTAATATATACTTGGCACTGAAAAAAAACGAACGCTTCATTTGGAACACGCGGGTGCAGCAATAGGTTATATCTATTGCATTAGGTTATAGCATTAGGTTATATCTATGGACAAGAATCAACTTTACCTCCAATTCATTGTCGTTGGTCTTCGTGCATTTAGCATAAATTTATTTTGGTTAATTTCATTTGTGTTTTCAAATGATAGCAAGTAAGTTTCTTTCTATTTAAAACTGAATATTTTATTATTAAAAATATTAATTTTATTTAAATATTAATCATGTCAGAGCTAGTAGTTAAGAAAGCAAAATCACGTGAAACGGGTTCAAGACCTTACCATCCCGAATGGTTTGATAATTTTGGAGTTATATGGGTAAAGAACAAAACTCTCTACATACTGTGCCGTGAAAATGTCACAACTCGAAGCTACAATGTAAAGCGACATTTCGAAACACTAAACAAAAATCTTGTTCCTTTAACATCGGAAAAAAAGAAGAATATTTTTCTCAAAAACTGAAAGAATACAATTCGCAAATCCTTAACTTTAAATCATTTATTTTTCCAAAATATAATATTACTGCTGCTAGCTTTAAAGTAGCACACTGTATTGCTCTCAATTGGAAACCTCTTTCGAAAGGCGACATATTATTTGCTGATTTCAAAGAAAAAGACCTGATAATGAAACGCATAAATGAATTACCAGTTAGTCGTAATACAATAAAAGATAGAATATTGGCATTATAAAAAAATATCGCTCTTCAAATAAATAGTGATTTAAAATGTGCCGACATGTTTTCGGTTGCATTAGATGAGAGCACGGACATTAATGGTCATGCACAACTAGCAGTATTGCCAGATATAAATCTAAAAATACGTATAATGAGAGAAGAATTGGTAAAATTAGTTACTTTACGCGGAAAAACTATTGGTCAAGATATTTTTAATGAATTCAGTGAAACTTTTACAAAACGCAATATTGATTTGAAAAAACTTTTCTCAGTAACAACTGACGTCGCCCCTAGTATGGTAGGAAAAAATGTAGGGTTCATACAACAACCTAAAAAATATACTGGACATTCTCTAATTGAATTTCATTGTTTTATTCATCAATAGGTGCTTTGTGCAAAACAAAGGTTAAAAACAATTTCAGATACAATAATGTCAATCGATACAAAAATTGTCAATTACACAAATGTAAGGGCTTTATATAAGCGAGAATTCGCTCAATTATTAGACGAAGTTGAGTCTCAATATTCTGAGGTCTTAATGTACAATAATGTGCGTTGGTTAAGTCGCGGTCAGGTTTTAGAAAGATTCGTCGAAATAAAATTATTTCTGAATGAAAAAGTAATATTTGTGATGAATTGTCAAATATAGATTGGTTTCACGACTTAAGGTTTTTATGTGATATCACACAGCATTTCAATGGCTTGAACACGAAACTTCAGGGATGTAGCCAAGTTGTATTAACCATTAGCGCCCGGAGCCTTCTCAGTGCACTGCAAGCCTCCGGAAGTGTTCTCTCATTACAGACAACACTGTCCATCACCGGTCAGAGAGCTGTAGAGGCTCCTTGGAAGAGCGTCTAAGGGTAGCACAGCTGGACTCGAACCCGGTCCTCCGCGTAAGAGTCCAGTACGCTAACCACTTAGCTATTTCCTTCCCTAGCTTTTTATTTGTAATATATCATCTGCATCTGTGTTTCCCTCCTCCAGAAAACACACCATGGATTTTGACCAGGTTACTGGATAAAATCGGATAAAATACGGACATCTTGTCTGAGGATAAGAATGCTTTGCTTCGATTCAATTGCTTTGTTATTCATAGTTTTATTAGTACTTATTTTCCGGGTCATTTAGCGATAGTTGTTAGTTTGGCGCTAACTGTTTTGATTTTTTTTGTTGAGGGTTCTGTACTGCGACCATTCTGGTTGATCTATTGTATCCCCTCTGATGCCGAAAATGAGCTAGCTCATCTACAGCACCCCCTCCAGGTGAGGCTCCAAGGAATCCCAAAATCCTGGAAGGTTCTAGGTTAGGTATTTCCTCGTCCCCTATCTGGTAACGGCCTAGACTACTAAATCCTCTTTGAATAACGGCATCACAATCTGTGAGTAGTGTATCGGAGTTCCTCCATCTCTGCACAGAATCTGCATGTGCCCTCATCTTCTAGGCCAAGCTTCCTCAGGTGTCCCCTGAGTCTGCAATGCCCCATAAGGAATCCCATAAGAATACGGAGCCTATTCTTACTCAGACTGATGCAGGCTTTCGATCTTTCCTGGTTATAACCATCCAGACAGACCTTGGCCTGTCTCAGTCCCGGCATGGTGTTCCAGAGACGAGCTCTTTTCGCCACCTCCTCCTAACTGTTTTGATAATTTAGCCGCCTTAGAAATACGGAAATCGGTGCGTTTAGTTTGTAAGAGATCTTTTATTAGCCACACCTAAATTTGCGCCTTTTCTGAGTCTGTTAATTTGTGGAATCAGTAAATTTGTATGATATAAATCTCTCGTCTCTGTCTTGCCGCAGACTTGTCTGTGGTGGCTCTTTGTCTTGTGGACGCTCCCCACCACTCTCCTGACTCATTCTTCTCTGCTTTATCTTGTTTTCTTGTTGGTTTTTATTTATTTACTGCATTTTCCGTGGATAAATATCTGAGTCTCACTAAAGTGTATCTGATGGTATACAATTGTTAAAGTTTAGTTTTATTCATCTTTTTAGTTTATTTAGTATGGTATATTTTATCATTTATTTGGTTTTATTAATTGGAATTTTTGGAGCCCGTATTTTTGGAAAACGAAAATTTGTTTTATTTTCATCGAACGTTTTCCGCAATGACGTTTGCTTGATTTGTAAAAATTCGATCCGGAGCAAAAAAAAAAAAAGGTGCCGCCCACTGATGTGGTCGAAAATACAAACTTATAACTTTTTATTACTAAATATTTCCTTTTTTTCAATTTTATATCAATGGGAGAATCTAAATTTAATAAAATTATTTTTTTTTTTTTTAGGAAAGCATAACCTCCCCCTTTCCCCCCAAATTTCTGTAAATAAACTTCGTCAGAAAGAAGGTTAAAAAAAAAAAAAGTTATAGATCTTTCTCTTATCTTTAGTAAAACAAATTTAATGAAATCAATGTTTGATGAATGGAGGTTAAGATTTTATGAACGGTGTTTAATGAATCAGTGTTTTTATAGAGAAAATCGCCCCTCCCCTGGCGACAGGGAGAAATTTTTTAAATAAAAGTTGTAGCCCTTGAGATGTGTAGTTGGTATACTAAGTCTAAAGACAATCGCTGAATGAAGTTGTACTTCCGGTTGAGGAATTTCGACAGACAACTTCCTGTCTGATCCCATAGTGATATCCAAACGAATTGTCAAGTTTCAAGTTTCTGCAATTTTTCGTTTTTGTGCTATGCTGTTCACATACACACACACACACACGTAGTGGTTTCCTAAAAACCACTTTTCTTACTTATGAATAAGTACGATGGGTAGGTAATGTGAACCCAAAAAAATGGAACAAATTTAATAATAATTCATTATTATCTAAATGAAAAATCGTCTACCGTCTACCAACCTAATATAACAAATTTTGGATAAGCGATCATCCACCATTTTAGTATTTTTTTTAAAAAAACTTTAATTGACTATGTACCCTAACTATCTCCATCGTTACAAACGATCTAAAGTACATAAAGATAACTAAAGTATTATTTAATATCAACGCGTTTGCAAATACACTATGTATCCACTAAATAAAGAAATTTTCATTTTGAGTTGTTTTACCAACTTTCCATTAAAAGCTATTTTAATTAGTTGTTTTGGTTCAGTGCCTATTTACTATTCAAGTAAATAATACCAACTAATAATATATTTATATAGATCTTACATATATATGTATTTAATTAATTTTAATGTACACGGAAGTCTCTCAATTAAGCATTATGATATTTGTTGACATTTATCTAGATTTTTTTAACAGTTATACTGTGAATGATTATGTCCAAAAAAGAAAAGCTTGGTCTGATGATTATTTTTGTGCATGAACTGTGTTCACTAATGACAAATCTACATTGCCAGAAAGTGTGGCTCGAAACCAAGACATTAACCAATTAATACCAAAATGTTTAAATTTGAACAAATTGCTAACTTCTTAACCATCCTTTACACCTTAAAATGGCCTTGATCCGTAAAAGTTGATTTTACTTATCTAAGAACTGATGGGACTAAAATTGAACTGACTTAAAATTCAATTTTTCGATTTTGAGAATTACTTTTCTTAATATTTCATATTTTTTAAATTAGCTATTAAAAGAACTAACGGAAAATTATAGAACGCAAAAAAATTCTGTCAGCATGAATCACTGAACTTCCTCTTCTTGTGACAGAATCGGCTTTTACTTGACCTTTAAGAAGAAAGAAGTAATAATACAATGATATTAAATTTTATAAGTTTTTACCGGAAATACATATTATAAGGTTTCCGTCGGTGAAAATGTATTTTTTTCGATGTGTGTATGTGTGTGTGTGTGTGTGTGGTTATGAATGATTCAACAACAAAAAAGTCGCAATAAGTTTAAATTTTAATTTCCGTTTAGTTATAGCAGATATCCGTCAGAAAGTTTCTGGTTCGTATTTGTTTTATTTTACCTTCGATTTATTCTCTAACGTTGTAAGAGAAAGTACCTACCTACTGTGAACATACCAAATTTTCGAAATTGAGGTTTTATCGGAATCACAAGTTTTGAGGTACCCTTAGTACAAAAAAAAAAAACTGAGCGAGTGGTTTGTAGGTATTTGGATGTGTGAGAGCTCGAAATATATAAAAATGAAAAAAAAGAAAAAAATTCGGAAAGCCCAAACTTAAATGCAATCCGCACTTTAAAAGGTTTTGGCCATTACCATGTCCATAGTGCGACTTTATACTTTTTCGCGATTTTCTCTCTCCTATTTTTTTAATGATTTCTTTTTTCGAGAAAATTTATTTCAGTGCGGTTGTGGAGAAGAGAGAAGGCCTGGTTCAGAATAGTTCTATATTTGATGAGAAGAGAGAAAAGGGCCATTTTTACACACTCGAATTTCAGAGTTTTCCAAACGAGCGCTAGCGAGTGTCGCAACTGAACGAAAAAACCTTTAAAGAACTTTTCTCTAGAGTTGATAAAATTAATCATTTTCTGAAACTGTATTAAATTGGTTCTTAAGTTTTTAATTTAAATGAATATAAAAAAATATAAAAAAGGTAAAAATACTTGAGTGTGTTTTAATTCTAATCTAATTCTCCCACTCTCTATAATCTGTTCCGTCTAATATAACCTCAAATCGTCTGTATCGGGGGTTTGTTTTGATCTTGTTATGGCTTATAGCGCTACATGTCGGGCTAATTAGAGTTGAATAATGTTACTTTTATAGTAAATCAATAATAAACCAGAAATGTGCAGAATTCGAACAAATCATGTTAATTGCAGGGCTTATTCAAAATAAGATCAGTGTCCATTATGTTCCCAAGATGAGGAGTTTGTGAGGATCTGGAACATGTGGTTATGGATCTGCCCTTAATTTGAGGTACATAGAGAACAGTTGTTTAATGTCATTAGTAAATATGAAACGTGCCTCGTAATTGTTGTAATACTAATTTATTAACTAAAAATGCAAAGACTTTGGAATAAAATTAGCCAAATTTTATATTAATTACAATAAGATTTCATAAATTTTATAAGATTACAATAAGATTACTAACTAATTAATTTTATTTCTGTCTGATAATTGTCAACAGCTTATAACTGGCTCGATAGCCTACAAGGTAAAGCTCGATACCCTCCCAAACTCTAATATTTTGACTTACTGGAAATACTTATTCTATCTTATTGTCCAAATACACCCAAAATAGCATTGAAATTGTGTGGTGCCAGATGATGCGTGGTCCTTCCCACACAATGTTTACCCCTGTCAAATTAGGGGCCTGCATGGCCGATGTGATGTAAGCTTGTGAGGAACAAGTGGGTATACTGGGTGAATTTAATAGTTAAAATTCTTGCACTAAATGAAAGTAGATGACCAAAAAAAATACCAGCCTCAAATAAATATTACATTTCTAAACTCTATGATTAACAATACAAAAAAAAAAGGCCTGTACAAAAAAAAAATGATGGCCTGTTGAATTTACATTTGGAATTCTCGTGTCGAGGCAGTGCTGGGAGAAAATCCAAGAGCATAGATCATCTCACTCTAAGCACGGAGAAGGTCTCAAGCGTCAAGGATGATCATAAATGTTAACGCAATAAAATATACAGAGAAAAAAACAAAAATTTAATACAAAAGACAGTTTTGAAATAAGATTTTTTAAGGAGATAGTGGACTATATGCCATCCGGAGCTTTCTCAGAGCACTGAGTGGTCCTTCGGGCAGTGGACTGTAGCTCCTAGGAAGAGAAAAATCTAAGAGCAGCACTGCTGGACTCGAAACCTGGTATTTCCGTGTAAGAAGTCCAGTAAGCTAATCCCTTCCTTTAGTTTTGGGGCTGCCAGTTAATAATATTATTTACGATATTAACATGTTACCATATATAGTGAATTTTATACAGTCAAAATTGCTGCACAGAAGTTGGACCCATTCTCAAACTTTCTCTTAGAAAGTAAACAAATTATAGAAATAGTTATTATTTAATTAAAATAATTATTATTTCGTTTAGTGACATTTTGTATTTTTTCTTTAAGAAGAAGAAGAATATGGCTTCTCGCAGCTTTCAAAACAGTTACGATAATAATACCTAATATTGCTGGGTTCATTCAAGTTCTATTATGAAATCTATCATTTCAAAGGGTGGACAAAATATTAAAGGAAAATAAAAGATATAGGTTAATAAATAAAAATCTGGTTTGAAACACTCACACGACTTTCTTTTACTGCAATTTACGTAGTTAATTTGATATTTTTGGAGGGATCATCCCCTTTCACCCTTCTGGGCCTCTCTTCTCTTCTTTTGTTTGAAATAAATTTTTTCAAACAAAAGTGATAACTCACTGTATGTATGATCAGTTTGCCAAGTTTAACAAAGAGTCCTTTAGTGTCATTATGGAGAAAACCGCAAGTAACTGAAAAAAAAAACTACAGTAATCTTCAACTTCCGGTGAGCCGATTTTTTTCAAATTCGAAATTTTGGCCTCACATTTATTTTTAATTAATATTGTAATAGAGGGATTCAAAGCAGAGAGAGAGAGAGAGAGAAAGGCAACTTGAGAATCTTACTCGCTACTTAGGCCAGACTAGAGTGGGAGTACATACAGCTGCGCTAGCTCTACAAGGGACAGTCTTTAGAACAGTTTATGCAGCATTAACTACGAGTCAGCAACCAACCACTACTTTTCTCTTTACTCAATCTAAATCTCTAATTACTATTTACGTGTAATGTCCTGGCAGTTTTGTGTCTCTATTTTATTGTACAATGTTCGCATTCATTCTAGCTTATTTCTCAAAAACGCGTCAAGAGAATTGGGTTTAAGAGATGAATAAACTGGTAATAATGCTGAACACTGTGTAATGAAGAAGTAACATAAACTGCCAGGACTTTGCACGTATAAGAGAAATTAGGTAGCGAAAGATTTAGAGTGAGTGAAGAGAAGGGAAGTGGTTGGTTGCTGACTCATTGTTAACTGCTGTATAAACTGTTCCAAAGGCTGTCCCTTGTAGGGCTAGCGCAGCTGTGTATATACAGAGACTCCCACTCTAGTCTGGCCTAAGTAGCGAGTAAGATTCTCAATTTGTCTCTCTCTCTCTCTCTGCTTTCACTCCTTCTCTTTCACTCCCTTCTCAGTATACAGTTGATAGAATAGTATAATAAATAGAAATGACACTTTAGAGGAAAACTTAAAACCCCACACCTCCTTCAGTGAATTTTCCCCCAAAAATGTTTTAAATAAAAGTCATAGATTTACATAGTGTTTAGTCATAGACTGCTGTTTATCCTCTCGCCTACTGCACCCTCGCCAGGTTAAAGAGATTTAGTCTTAAGGAATTTTAGTATCCTGGAGGGTTATAGGGAGGATATGTTCTCCTTCTCTTCCTGGTAACTGCCCGGGTTTCTGAAACTTGTCTGAATGGTAGCATCACATTCCGTTAAGAGATGTATTGGAGTTTTCTTCATTTCCACAGAATCTGCACATGGTATCACTTTCCAAGCCCATTTTCGAACAGGTGTCTCCTGAGTCTGCAATGCCCGATTAGGAAACCCGTGAGAATGCGGAGCTTTTGGTGCTTCCGTTCTCTTTTGGTTATAATTCTTTAAGAACTGCCTCAGTCCTGGGAGTTGAGAGTTCCTGAGTTGAGAGTTCCTCACATCTCTTCTTCCTTGAGTTCCTCTGAAAGATAAGCTTGCTGACCCACAGAAGGATTCAGGCCCTAAAAGTGAGGATGCAACTGCCTTTCCTTGCCAGACCATTGGCTATCTCATTCTCTTCAATGCCAACATGCCCTGGGCACCCAAAAAAGGGTGACTTGATTCTTCCTGCTCAGGAAAGTTGAGTTTGCCTAATCTTTTAGTTAGACAAACCATTTTAGAGCTGATTAACAAGGTGCTCAATGTTCTATGGCTGCCTGGCTATCGGAAAGAATTACAATCTTCTGGTTCTGATATTTCCTATCGAAGTTGAATTGAACGTATCTTCCGATTGCGTGTTCCCCACCAGGAAGATGCTGGAAAACTTACCAGTGGGTTCTGAGTATTTGGTCCTTGGTCCAAACACTACCGCCCTAGTTCCTTAGAGGGTCTTAGAGCCATCTTTATGGCATGCTTTCTAGTACTAGCTGCTCAACTCTTTCTTAGAACCCGTCTTCAAAGATACTTTCTTGACGAAGCTGTATCTCTTAGTCATACTGTCTCTAGGGAGGTTCCAGCTGGGGGAACTTAGGAATGACCACTCTTAGCACAGGGCTGCCTTATATACCCTTCTTAAAAATTCCGAGGAGAGCTCCCTCCTTAGTCGCCCTCTCCACAAGGTGCAGAGGTGACAGATTGAGGATAACCGCGATCCCGGCTGTGGATCTCACACACGCACACATACAAACACTTTTTTAAAAACCACTTTGTTGGACTCAGTGGACTTCAGAACGTCTATTTTCGGTGAAAATAGGTCACAGTAATTAGAGGAAGTAAAAAATTAAATTCATTTTATGTTTGCATGAAATGAATTTATCAAAATTTTTGGCAGAACATCATTGACTGGTGTTTGTTAATCCAACAGTAATTGTTTTAGGATGCTCTGTATAATAGCAGAATTTTTTAAATCGGAATGATTACTTTTTTGATATGAATAAATATCAAGTTAGAGAAATAATGTTATTAGATTTCAGATAAGTTGCGCAATATTAGAGAACTATCTAACCACCTTTCTTCTTGATCTTGACACTTGAACTTGATCAATGGCAAATTAGAGTAATCTAACTGTTGTTAAGCTTGATTATATGTTTAATTTTATAAAAATGAAATCTTTATTTTTAAAGGTTAAAATATTTTAATAGTAAGTGAAAGGATTTAAAAATTATTATCAGTAAGTAATGGAATAAGATATTGTTTTTTTCCACTTTTAAACATATGACTTTCTCCCTTTATTGATTATAATATCTTCTCCAGTCATGGGTTCTCCAAATATTTTATTCATTATGTAATATGTATAGATAACGAATTTAATATCAGATTCTAAACTGTTACATCATGAATGAATGTTGTAATTGGAGGTTATGCGATCACTGAAGGAAAATAAGATGAGTATTAAATAAAAAATACAATGATATTTTGTGTGTTTAACTGATCAGTTTTTATTGTTTTGATTTCACTCATCTTTTATAATAAAAAATTGCATTATGAAATACTCATAAAGTTTTTCTTTTAATGTATTTATTACAATTCTCTAATTAATACATTTTCGTCAAACTTGAATTTTTTTTACTAAGTTGTTAGTTGGCCATATCGTTATATATATAATAAACTGGTGAGGATTACACTTCTTGCTTTTTTAAAACATGGTAGTTGACTATTGTCACATTTTAGGCACCCTTCTATCTGTATCAAACAAATTATGTGATAGCAATTTGAGTATAAGCCCAAGTCAAGATTCCTCTCAGATCCTCATAATTTTTCTGGAAACACATTTCAGTGATTATTATTGGAAGAAAATTATTGGAAATGTTTACAAAAAAGTAACAAAAAAAAATCTGAAAAAAATAAAAATAAATTTGCACTCCAGTTGATGATGGAGTTCGACCAAAATTTCATAATGTGATCCAATGGCGTTCATAAATGAAATATCAAATTTGAGCAGCCTGAGATTTTTCATTGGGAGGGGGGGGCACGCCTCCTCCACTCAAGCTAGAAAAAATAATCTTTAATGGAAAGGAGATATTGTTAGTGTATCCAAAATCCAAAATTGTGTATCCAAAATTGTTAGAGTTCTAAAAATTGAAATTGAAATTTATATTGAAGTTGTATCCAATTCTATCCATTTATTACATGGTTCATTTTTATATTTCCAAATTATAAGATTTTAACAGTTTCCTGTATATTAAAATTGTTTTAAACCGTGACTCATAGCTAAATTTTGCATTTTCCCAACTACACGGAGGCGGTTACCTGCTATTGACAAGATCTTTAAAATGATGTGTAACAGGGGGGGGGGGCGCAGAGCTTGCCCTCAGTTATATTCCAAATCATCACCAAACATAATGTTTTAAATTTAGCTACGATGCACCGTTTTCAAGATATTTGGGAAAATTGTAGCAGTACTAAAACCTTCCTCTTAGTTAATCCTGTTTATTAAAAAAATGGAAAATCGGGTTACAGCTTCAGTGTTTTATTTTATGCTATCTACTCCAAACATATTCATTACTCACACGCATGCACAAAACCACAGCAACACTACACACACAATACATCTATATATATATACATATATTGTTACATCTACTAAATGAAAAGCCCGGGTGACTAGTAATACTTTATTATTTAGTAACAAATAAATCTCCCTGTTCTTCTATTCTCGTTAGTAGAGCCACACTTCTTAACTTTCTTGTAAATCTTCCTGCTTCGGTCCCATTTTTTTTTTTTATCACTCCACAATCTTACCTACCATCTGTCTAAATCCACCATGTGAACTATTTAATTCAGTAAGCAATATGGTTGCTCGTGATTCGCCACAATATTTTGTGCTTATATATATGTATAAATAAAATTGTATTATTTTGTAATTAATATATTCGAAGGAGTTCAAACAACGAATAAATTTCGAATAATGTCGGTCACTGGGATAAAGTCGTACAGACAGTGGGCAGACATATAGATATGACAGACATTCATAATTTAAATATATAGTCATACAAACATAAAAATACAACAGTCATGCAGTTTGTGTTACACATACATATAAGACATACGTACATATTATGTTTAGATGTATCGTACTCAAGTACATTTTATGCTTCTTGAGTACAATTTATACTCAAATACATCTATTCAACTTTTTCAATACATTTGTACTCAAATATATTCTGTACTCAATTGTTTGAGTATATGCGTACTCAAATACCCAATTGTTTACATTTTATTTGAGTACTAGATATATTTGGTCCCCGAAGCGTACTTAGTGCACTGCGGATAGTGTTCTCTTCTTACAGCCAACACTGTCCCATCACCGGACAGTGAGCTATAGAGGTTAGTGGGAAGAAAAATTACTGTACATTTTATTTTTATTTTTTTTTTAAACGAAATACACTTTAGTTTATCTGGATTTGAAAATATTAAGATTTTCCTCTTTTTACTTTCTCTTACTCCCTAGTAAGAGGAAGTATTGTAATCGTGTCAAATTTTCGATTTCGAGTTTTCACCGGAAATATCCGTTTTGAGGTCCCCTGAATCCAAAAAAGTGGTTTTTAGCAAATGGTCTGTGTGTGTGTGTGTGTGTGTGTGTGTGTGTGTATGTGAACAGCATAGCTCAAAAACGATAAACCGTAGAAAGTTGAAACTTGATATTCCGTTTAGGTATCATCATGGCATCTGACAGTGGGTCATCTGTCAAAATTCCTCAACCGGAAGTACCACTTTCTTATTGGTTTTTTTACTTTTTTGCGATTTACTCAAAAATGGCTCCAACGATTTTCTTGAAACTTGGTATATCAACTACACATTTTTTTTTTTCCCTAGGGTTCTGTACCGCGACCATTCTTGATCTATTGTACCCCCCTCTGGTGCCTAAGATGAGCTAGCTCATCTATAGCACCCTCTCCAGGTTTAACTCCCTGAGGAATCTCAGGATCCTGGAAGGTTCTAGGGTAGGTATTTCCTCCTCCCCTATCTGGTAACAGCCCAGACTACTAAATCTTCTTTGAATGACGGCATCACAGTCCGTGAGGAGGTGTATCGGAGTTTCCTCCGCCTCTCCACAGAATCTGCATATGCCGTCACCTACTAGGCCAAGCTTTCTCAGGTGCCCCCTGAGTCTGCAATGCCCCGTAAGGAATCCCGTAAGAATACGGATCCTATTCTTACTCAGACTGATGAAGGCTTTCGACCTTTCCTGGTTATAACCGCCCAGACAGACCTTGGCCTGCCTCAGTCCCGGGATGGTGTTCCAGAGACGAGCTCTTTTAGCCACCTCCTCCTTCTTGATTTCTTCTAGAAATACTTGGTCACTGACTCCACAAAAGGGCTCTGGCCCAATAAGAGGAGATACAGCGCCTTCCTTTGCCAGGGCGTCAGCTGCCTCATTACCTTCCACGCCGACATGTCCCGGCACCCAATGCAGGGTAACTTTATTGCTCCTGCCTAGTTCATTAAGTTTGCCTAGGCAATCCCATACCATTTTAGAACTGAGTACGTAAGAGCTCAGTGCTTTAATGGCCGCCTGACTGTCGGATAGGATAACTATCTCCTGATTCCGATATCCCCGATCAAGGTTCAACTGAGCGCACCTTCCAATAGCGTAGATTTCCGCCTGGAAGATGCTAGGAAACTTGCCCATGGGTTCTGAGTGTTTGATTCTAGGCCCAAACACCCCTGCCCCGGTTCCTTCGAGGGTCTTAGACCCATCTGTGTACCACTTAATGGCATGCTTGCTAATACTGTCCAGGGCGGATCCATCGCTCCACTCTCCTTTCGTACTTAGCTTCGTAGAAAAATTCCTAACGAAGCTATATTTCTTAGTCATGCTATCTCTAGGAAAGTCCCAGGGGAGGGAGCCTGCAGAAGGAGGCATTCGCCTCCCACCCCCCAGGCCACATCTCCCCATGCCCTCCCTAGAGATTCTGAGGAGGGCTCCCTTCGCCACTCGCTCCACCACTAGGTGGAGCGGTGTGAGATTGAGAATAACCTCAATCCCGGCTGTAGGGCACGTCCTCATAGCTCCCGTCGTGCATAGGCACGCAAGGCGCTGTACTTTGTCAAGAGTCTTCTTGACCTTCTCGAGCTTTGCTCTGCTGTACCACGCTACTGCGCCATAGGTGATAATAGGTCTCACCATCATAGTGTACATCCAAATAAGAATTCGAGGAGGGCATCCCCAGGACTTGCCCGCCACCCTCCTGCACACCATGAGAGCGCGAGTAGCTTTACTGGCAGTTATTTCAACATGCCTATTCCACAGAAGCTTACTATCCAGAGTTACCCCAAGATATTTAACCTCCTTCTTCCACTCTAGATCAACTCCAGCTAACTGGATACTTTTCAGATGTGGAAGAGCCCTGCGCCTTGTAAAAGGAACTACCGTGGTTTTCGCTGGGTTAATACCCAACCCCACAGAAAGGCACCATCTATTAGTGATGTCTAGACCCCTCTGTAGTATTTCACAGAGGGTATCCTCGAACTTACCCCTAGCAATTATGACGATATCATCGGCATACCCCTGACAGGAGATGTCGAGATCCGCCAGTTTGCAGAGGAGTTCGTCTACTACCAAACTCCATATTAGGGGTGACAAAACCCCCCCTTGAGGACAACCCCTGGTCGTACTGACTCTAATGGTTTCTTGGCCCACCATCGTCTCCACTGTTCGTGTGGACAACATCTCATTCACCCACCTCACCATGGTGCCGTCAACCCCCCTTTTAATTAGGGCCCTACTGACGGCCTCATGGGAGGTGTTGTCAAAGGCCCCTGCTATGTCAAGAAAGACACAGATGGCCGTCTCCTTGACATCTAGAGATTTCTGGATAGCACTCGTCAGCTCATACAGAGCGGTATCCGTTGATCTTCCCGCTCGGTATGCATGCTGTCGCGGGTGCAAAGGCACCATCTCCAGAATCTCCGTTCTATCAACTACACATACAAAGTCCTACAACTTTTATTTGAAACATTTCTCTGGGAAAATTCATTTAAGGGCATTTAAGGGGGAGGGGTGGGGTTAGGTTTTCATCTAAAGTGCTATTTCAGTTTATTAAACAATTCTATCATCTAAATAATGTTAATTAGAATTAAATACGTTGTTGAAATTCCGAGTTTGATAAAAATCGGATGACCGGAAGTGCGTTTACTTTACCACTTTACTAAATGATTTTTTCACGATTTTCTCAAAAATGGCACCGACGATTTTCTTTAAACTTGCTATATTAACTACTCATACAAAGAGCTACAACTTTTATTTAAAACATTTCTCTAGGAAAATTCATTTAATGGCACTTTTAGGGGACGGGTGGGGTTATGTTTTTCTCTTAAGTGCGATCATAGTTGTTTATACAATTCTATCATCCAAACAAAATTAAATAGAAATAAATGGATGACCAAAATTCCGAGTTTCAAGGAAATTAGAGAAACCGGAAGTGCACTTTTACTGAACGGTTTTTAGTTTTCGTCGTATTTGAATTAATTTGGTACATAAACTATAAATTTTGTCAATTATACTTTTGATAAGTGGAGTAAGAGAAAGTTGTGTGAGTGTTTCACACCAGATTTTTTTTTTACCATTAACTGTTTTGTACTTACATATTCTACATTCCTAATGGCTCGCACGCCATAAAACTCAAATGCATTTCGTTAATTTGATACGATCGCAATTCTTCCACTTATGGCATTAGGAGAAAGTAAAAATACAGTAACCAATTTTCTCAATTGGTTTCAAATGATGCAAATAGCTGTCATTATTTAAAATTTCATGTAAAGTTGAAAATTATGTTTCGAATACTATGTCAAAATGTATAAACTATTTTGTTATCTTGTATTGTACATAATTTGCAATATGTCTTACAAAAATTACTTATACTTATTATATTTGACTAGAAGATGGTAATAATGACTAGTAATGTTTGACTAGTGAAGAAAAATGTGAGATAAGGTAACACATAGTATTATAAAATGACAAAAGATAAGGCGAAATACTACTAATACGTCGTAATTTTTACCTCTAATTAAAGATGGTTTGTTTGTATTAATGTTTTTGGAATATTAAAATAATTCTAAAGAAAGACTGCTATTTCCAACATTTTGACATAATTGTTTACACTCGTCAATAAATAAAGAAACAACACTACATTTCTATGAAACTAGGGACCTGAAGATTGGAAAATAGGAATCTGTCGGTGAAAAAACAATTCTTTAATAAATAACAGGAAATAAGAAAAATAAAATAAAAATAAAGTGAGCTCTTTTATCTCAACTTCTGATAGGCTTTATAATAAATACAGGAAAGATAATTAATAAATAAATTGAGGTGAGATACTTCCGGTGGGTTCTAATTAATAAAAACAGTAAAAATATAAATTGGAGAATGAAAATATTGAGTCGACTGTATATAATATAATATAATGGGTGAGCAAAATGGGAAATTAAAATATTAATTATATGGGCCAAAATGAATATATAAATTAAATTAAAAAATGGGTAACAAATATTATTTATTATCTTTCAACTGCCAAAGGAATGGGCGTTTACCTTAAAACACAGAATCCTGGTTAACGGTGGCTGAAAAACCCACGTGTCCTTAGCCCATATCGGGGACAAGGGGAGAGGAGAAATAGGAATAAGGAAATAAATCTTTTGTGCCTGTAACTCTTGAATCTGTGACCCATACACTGTTACTTGGCCGATGATTGTAGATAATAATTAAACAGGCTTCCAGAAGCTGCAAGGCAGGAAACCGAAAGTAGCAACCATGTGATTTCACAATAACCTCTGCAGGTCGGGAGAAAACCGCTTACTCAACAAAAGAGCCGCTTTAACCGGTGCCGCTTACTCGACAAAATAACCAGTTTATTAACATTTCCCAGGAAAACCGGAAGTAACAAACTTGGGATTTCACAATTAAGGGCAACCGAACTGAATTGAATTATATAGGTATTAATTACATGTGACCTATTCAAGGAAGTGTTGCATAATGAGTTACTCCTTCGAGCTTAGAAAGGCGACTTACTCGTCCGAGTGTTATATAGCGACTGATGAAAAAAAGCATAGGTTACCCCTTTCTCTACTCTTAGGACACTGCCTAATAAATCAGTAAATTATTATCAAGGTAGTACAATACCCTCCCAGAAATAAAAATTTTTTACGCTGTTGGCGACAAATTTGAATGTACTATAAATACCGAACAATAATTTTGGAAGATTGTTCCATCACTCATGAAATTATTGAATTAGAATTTAGATCAAGAATAATGCATTCAATCGGTTGTGCAGATTTAATTAATTTTTACAATCTTTACTTATGCCGGTGATGCAGCAATTCTTGGACCTCACAACATAAGGATCCTGTAATTTCAAAACATATCTTTCAGTATCATCTTCAATTATTAGAATCCAGGTTAGTCAAATGGAAAATAAAAATCAACACGAACAAATCTAAATTTATAATATTCACTCTACATACAAATCTGTTGTGAAACACTCACATGACTTTCTCTGACTCCAATTTACATAGTCTGTAGTTTTCCGAACTCTATTATATATACCGCTTCTTCTTATTGTAATTTATTTGTTTAATTGCAATAATAATTAGTTCGATCCCTTCTTTTATGTTGTTGCGAATCACTAGATTTTGATGAATTAGCAGATGCGTAGATTTCTATATTTACAGTATTCATTCTATACTTTGTGGACTGCGGCACTACGTAATATTAATATAATGTATAGTTAAAATCTGCAGGTCTAGGAAAATTTTGTTAACTAAATATTATGAAATTCTTGGAGAAATTATTATTGGTGTTTAACATCAATTTTATTTTGTTCCGTTAGTATACATAAATGGCCAAATACAAAATGGCTAACTTACATTTTACATTTCTGTCTAATTCTCTTTTGCTTTCATTTTTCAACAATGGAATGAAAATGTTGAATTTTTTCTTTATAGTTCACATTATTTATATAAAACAGTAAAAATTATGTTAGAAATAACTTGATTTTTTTGCATTTTTTTTTTAATAATTTATAAAATTAATAAAAAAATTCTAAACTAGATTTTTCACAGAAATAATTATAAGCTATAAATAATTAACCAATCACAGTAAAGAAGAGGTGTGAAATGTGGGCTTATGTTAGGCCAATCAGAAATTTAGAATTTTCATGGAGACCACACCTAGATTTGACACCTTCACTAAACTGTGATTGTTTAATACCTAATCATTTCTATGAAAAATCTAGTTTAGAATTTTTTTACTACTTTTCCCTCCGTAGGTATTTTACTTACTTATTCTATTTCTCTTCTCTTCTACCTTGCAGTGTAGAGGAGGTATTTTATAAATTATCAAATTGTGCAATAATAAAAATAATTATAAAAAAAAAATGCAAAAATCTAGTTATTTTTAACATATTATTTACTGTTTTATATAATTAGTGTGAGCTATAAAGAAAATTCCATTGTTGAGAAAGAAGGCGACGAAGTATTAGGCGGAAATGCAAGATTTAATGTAAATCCGCCTTTTGTATTTTGCCGTTCATATTCGTGGGACAAAATAAAATTGATGTTAAACACCCACAAAAATTTCTCAAAGGAATTTACAATTTTCGGTTAAAAAACTTTTCTTTGACCTGAAGTTTGTAGCTATTAATTTTATTGACCTGAATTTTATGTATGTGGCGCAGTTCACAAAGTATTGCAAGAGTACTTACTTTAAAGATACAATTCTGAATAAGAACTAATTCAATCAAAATCTAGTTTCTCACAACACATAAAAAAATGAATCGAAATAATTATTTGGGGAGCAGAATCCTACCTCAACGTCATGTGGTGTCCTGTAGTAAATGCCCTCAGTTTGGGAATGCTAACTGAGGAGGGGCAGGAAAGTCTACAAATATCTCATGCATTGGGGAGCAGTATTATCAGTACAGACTGGGAACTGAAGGCGAATGACACCGGCGTGGTCCTAGCTCGGGATGAAGAGACTGGAACTGAAGAGACGAAAACTCTGAAATCAAATTTGCTGGTCCTGGGGATTGGACGTAGGGTTGACAACTCTACTCTGGAAAAAAAAATTGTGAATACAAGTACTATGGATAGCTGGACGGATTTTAGGGAACGATATAGGCGTGTAAATTTAAAATCGTTGAACTTACCTTCCTGGAATCTTGCGCAAGCAGGAACCTGGAGAGGGTACTGACTAGGTAAGAAATAGATGTAGTGGGCCTAAAAGAAATTAAATAGGGAAAAACAAAAGTTGTGGATCTTGGTAGATACACTGTCATTAACAGTGGACATCAGCAAATATACTGGGCACAGGTTATATGATAAAGAAGTCATTAAAACACACTGTGCTGAACTATAAAACCTTGAATGAAAGAATCTGCTGGATGCGTTTGAAAGGAATATTTTTTAATTTATCATTCATTAGTGTTCATGCACCCACTGAAGACAGTGAAAAAGATACTTTTTATGAAATCCTTGCTTCAGAATTTGAGATGTTACCATGTCATGATTATTATGGGGGATTGTAATATCAAGATTCCAGCCAACTATTGGGACCCACAGTAAAGATGACTTATTTAATCATGACGGCATCAGAATCATCGACTTTGCCATAGAAAAAGGTATGATTATAAGTAGCACTATGTTTCCCGGGAACATGGCTATCCGGGATGGGCAAACGAAAAATCAAATCGACCAAGCCTCAGATATAGGAGATGTCAGAAGTTATATGGGATCAGATGCGGATTCTGACCACTTTTTAATAAGAGGGCCATATCGTCAAAGAGTGGCAAGGAGATCGAAAGAAACTGGTCAAAGAGCAGTGAAATAAAGAAGTGAGTTGCTGAAGCTGCCAAAATATGGAGAACAATACAGAGAAAAAATAAGTGAATCTCTTGTAGAATACAGTAACGAGGATAGGGAAGATATCGAAAAAATTGGGAACAGATCAAGATATTATTGAAGAGGCAGGAGGCAAAGAGGGGCAAGAAAGGAATAGTAGATGTTGACTGTGAAAAGGTATTGAAGGAATATCAGTTATCAGTAAATTTTTAAATATGTAGTTACTTAATATTTTCCATTGCAAATTGTTAGATAATGAGGAAATGTATATAATTTTCACTCAGTGGAGTACTAAAAAGAATAAAACTAAAATTACTGTGAATGATGATAAATTCAATCGAAACACTTATTATTTCGTATAATTAAGTTAAATTAGGCAATAATTTTACTAGCCATTGCTAATATATCCGGTGAGACTCAGACTTATTTAATTCACTCATTTTCCTATACAAATGTATTTCTTACTATTGTTTAGTTGTTCATAGTAATAGTTTCACATTGTATAATCTTCCTATCTTGCCAACACTATACATTTTTATTTTCCTTACTTTTGTTTTTATTGTGCATGAAACTAATTGAGTTTGCGCTCATATAAATCATATAAATAAACCTTATTTCCTGTAGGAACAAATTAATAAACTAATTTTTACAAAATAATTTACTTCTTGATAGAGTTAAACAAATTTCAGCTAATTACGTCACAAAGAGCGATCTAAAAGAGAAGGACCTTTTTGACAAACAGTATTTCTTCTGCAATTCTCAAATTCACAAATTGTCTGTTGACTTAGAATCATGTTCTTTGGTCATGTATTTTTGTAGCCCTTATTGTTATATAGATAGTGAATCGGCCAGTTAATAGAACTAGTTTGTTGAAAGTCTGCCTTAAATTTTTTTAAATTCAAATTTCTTTGGAAAATGTTTAGATGAAAAGGGATAGATATGCGCCTTGTTATGTATGAACTAAACACTAAACACTAAAGGTTTAAGGGCGGACAAGTTGGCTAAGGTGGGATCCTACACTACCATTTTATGGTTCCGAGCCAGCATAGACGTCACTAAGCAATTTTATGTCAGAGAAATTAAACAATAGAGGAAAAGGGAATTTAAGAAGCATTGGAGATGCACGGTGGGGTGCCTCCAAGGTAAAAGATTTATAAAAGATATAAAACAGGGAGATGTGAAGTACTTTGTAAAGTATCTTCTCTCCCTGAGTAGGATAGAATTGAAGGGTCAGGTAGGTATACTGACTGGGGACACGCTTGGGTAGCTGGTAATTTACACAAAATTTGCAGCACCTCTAGTCCTTTGTGTCAGAATTGTGAACGAGGGTGACAGGGAAACGATGTACCACTACCTACGGCAATGTCCCCGTTTCGCATAAACTAGGGAAGGCAGCACTCTCAAGGGAATGCTGGGGAATTCAGGGATATCTTGAGATATTCTAGTCAGACCGGTAGATTTCTGGGGGGATTTTCTTTGGATAGTTTTATTAATATTATTATTATTATTATTATTTGGGGTGATAAGAGCCCTATATTGGCTTAGGTCTTGCGCCTTGGGCGCACTTGGGTTGTATTGACACTTAAGGGCAATAATACTTGGGGTCCTGGTAGGAAATTTAATTCTGAGTAAAAATTAATATAAAATCAAATTTATAACAAAAAGGATTCATTAAAAAGTTAAGTTGGAAAAGTGCATAATTTACTTAAAATTCAATTAATAAACTATCCTTAAGAAGTCAATTACAATATGAGTGATAATTTCTAGCCAATTACATAAGTAGTCTCAACTCGAAGTTTCAGAATTTTTTTAGTATATGGGCTCTATACAGTTTCAGTATACCAGTGAAAATAGTTGCTTATCTTAGATCAAGTATAATTAAAATGATAGTTTTATCGTACAGTAAATATTTCTATTGTTATAAGCTACCAATCTTTATGTAAGTTACTGAAAGCTGAAGAATAATAATATACATGGAATTCTAATGACTATATGAAAGATAATAATTTCTACCCTTTACTTTATTATCTATCGACGTACAGGAAGTGAATAAAATTCTTGCTTTCTCCATCAGTTACTTCTTATTGTAAGACTTAATTTAAAAGTTTATACTCCCGTATATAAATCTCTAAAAAAAAAAATGTTCTCGCTTTTACTTACAGTTAACAAGTTAATTCAAATGGATAGTGATGTTTTCAATTGATGTATCCTTATTGCAATATTTGCTTTCATTTTGCACAATTATTTTCATATTGTTCTTTCTTTCAGCGTGTCTCTATATAGTTCTATTGTTGAGGAATTTACCATTCTTTTACTTGTACAGTTTGTATTCAGGCAGACGCTGAATGGTGTAGATACTAGCTTGAAGTGTGGATTCTTGGTTCTAAGTGTGGTACAAACTGCTTAAAAAACTGTGCAACTATTTCTCAGCTGTTATTCAATAATTAATATTAACAATTGAGGAGATAGTGCAGTTTAACAAGAGTAGAAACTGTTATTCACGTCTGTTCATGTCATTCTTATTGTAAGAGACTAAACTTAGTGTGGCTGTAACAATTTTAAGTGTAGGGTGATGATATACAAAAATAAGAAATATAATGAGTTTTTTCCCAAATATTTATCATAAGTATAAAATTTGCATTAATAAAAATATTATTAAAAAAAAAACAATTCCTTTAACAAATTGTTGTACTTGTTCGCCGTTTGGTTTCATATGATGTATGCAAGTGTCGGCTGATTAACACAACGTAAATGTTACCATAATATTCCATATAGCCATATTTTTAAGAGAGCCCCTGAAGATAGCACAAACAGTGTTTGCCGAAACGTCTAGAAATTACCTGGCTGATAAGCCGACAATTGTTTAAATCCCTCCTATTTTTACAATGACTAAATTTTTCGATAATCTTTTCATAAACATTTATTTATTTATACGCACTGCAAAACGAACAGTGTCGGATTCATTTTTGCCTCTTGCAATGATAAGTGGGTGTAGCCCGACCAACGAATATCGATCCGTAACTGCCGATACAATAATTTAGACATTGTTATGCCTATTTGTTTTTGTAATCTAATTTCTAATTCTGTATAATCAATAATTATTTTTAACTTTCTTTGTATATGTTATATCTATTGTCACTATTTAAAAATTGAAACAAAATCCAGTTTTTCTTTTGGGGGGGGGCTGCGGTCCATATTTATCAGCCAACAATTGACTTTCATGCTTGCTAGTCCATTGCCATGCAACATGCTAGGCTTTACCGATTGAACCCACATATATGGTTTGGTGAAAACCGTCATTTCGCCTAACCAGCTTATCGCCATATTTTAAACACTCAACTACCATGACCAGGTCCTCCTTGTGGACAGAAAAACTTATATTTTTAAATATTTTCTAGGTTTCTTCTCTGTTCATTTTCGATTTGAATATTTCCTTTATTTAGAATTTACAAATTTACCTTATTGAATTCACTTGTAATTGGCGTAGAAGTGATCATTGACCTTGTTACCTAGAGCTTTTGTATATATTTATATATTAATTTATTTGTTATGTAAAACATACAAATGTATGCATTATTTTACATAACATGTAGAAAAAAAAATGGCCGATCTCATACTATTTTCCATTGGGAGGTGATAGTTGAATTTTTGAGGCAAGAAAAAGTTTGGTGACAGTAGGTGATAGTAATTCCTATAGTGAAGAAAAAAGAAAGTCATATTCTCACTTAGAATAGCGCTTTTAGAAATTAAAGCATGCAGTCAGACTTTTTCTAATGATCCAGGAACAAGCTTAGAATATCTTCTAGTAGTGAACAAGAAATTGATGTTCTATAAAAACGAAAGAAATAGCAGAGCTATGGAACTAATCATTCATCTATTATTAGGAGAATTTTACCGCAAAAGTCGGCTATAGAAAGAAGAAGTGGCTAAGAACCATATACTTGGATCATGTAAAAGGTGTGGCAAAGAAGAGAATTCTGTAAAATGTATAGCAGATCAAACAATGAAAGTAATTAATATTTTTATTAATTCTACTATATTAGTTAAAAAAGGAATTATGACAGAAAATGAAGCCCTTTCAAGAAGTAAGAAACTTTCATTAAATAATAACAATCAAAATCCTTTATTTAAGAAAGTCAAACAAATACAAAATAAAAACATTAGAAATAGCATAGCCAATGCCATCTGCTGGAGAGCATCATCATTAAATACTATTAAACTATTAGAATTTTTTTTTTTACTAAAATCGAAAAATAATGCTCTAAAATGTTAGTTGAAAAGCCATTGAATTAGGAAAGTATTAAAATAATACTACTTCACAAGAAAGGATGAGATGATATAATCTAGATAAATGTTTCTTGAAATAAATTTTCTTCTTTTTTTTCGCACCAGCATATAATGACAATAAATTTTTATTCGGAACTAATCCATTTCCGAATTCTAATATTTAGTAAGAAACGCTTCAAAGCCATCTTCTTTCCCCGATAATGACCTACTTAATGAAAAGAGATAGTCATCATGTTTTATATCATGTATTCCATAATAGATTACAAAAGCGTTTTCTCACCAAGTAATTGTGTTCCGGTCACGATTCACTCCAGTGAAATTAGTAGTTTTTTTTTTCTTGTTTTGAATAAAATATATGGTATACGGCCTTCAATTACATTGTGTTTTTTTATCTTGTAATGAAATTCTTAAGAATATGAGTAAAATTATTTTTTAACAATTAGTTCTTATCATTTCCTATATGCCAAGTTTTCTTTGTGATAATAAATTATTTTTAACTGCTTCTTCAGATAATTGGGTATGCAGTGCTGGTCCTCAGGGATTTTCTACATCATTTTGTGGTGTTCAACGACCGGTTTTGGGGTGTTCACCCATCTTCAAAGAATGTCTTGATAAACAATATAATAACACAGACAACAAACACTAGGCCAAATCATCTTAACGCTAACACAGCATTATACTTTACCTCATAGAGATATTGAGAGTGGCATTTATTATACTTATATTTAATGAGCGTCAAAAATTATTTTACCTTGCAGTCCAGGAAACTGCCTAGTGAACACCTGAAACCGGTCGATAACCATAAAATGAACCAAAATGAATCATGTAAAAAATCTAATTACCTTAAATCAATTTAACTGTGATTAGATATACATTCAATTTTGCTTTTTTACCATTTTTTTCTTTTATTGCACTTATTTAATGCATCAAACTGCTAGTTAAGATAACGCATTTATTTCCGTGATTGCTAAATTTTATATCTATCTAACTAATTGGCGTTACAACCCTTGGTGGGTCCTAGCCTCCCCAATGAGTCCATGCCAAGTTCCCGGTCATTTGCAGCCGCTTTCTAATTTCTCACCTTTAACAAGTTTCTTGCGTCACTGATGACACCATCCTCCCATCTCAACTTTGGTCTGCCTACTCCTCTCATTCCACCTATCTCCATCTCGAGCAATCTTCTGGGAATCGATCCGCCATCCATTCTCGCAACATGCCCCGCCCAGCTCAGTCTTCCCAACCTTATCACACGTACCACATCCACCTCTCCGAACAGTTGGTATAGCTCCCTGTTTCGTCTCCGTCTCCACACATCCCCCTCCTTCACAGGATTTTTCTTTCAAAGATCAGGAGCCTATCCTCATCGACTCTGGGAATGGTCCATGTCTGAGAGGCGTACGTCAAAACTGGGCGAATCAATGTTTTATATAGCCTCACTTTCGTGTTCCTGGAGATCAGGCTACTATTCATATATCGGATCAGACCGAAATAGCATCTGTTAGCTATCGTTATTCTTTTGCCGATTTCCTGCGAAATGATATTGGAGGTATTGACTTGGGAGCCAAGATAGACGAACTCTTCAACTTTAGCAAAAAAGAAGGAGTCTATTTGAATACCGTCTCCAGGAGGCCCATTACCATCTCCGACATACATGTATTTTGTTTTACTTTCGTTGATCGTGAGGCCCATAGGTAGCGCCGCCTTCTGAAGTGCACGGAAAGCGTTTTTTAGCGCTGAGAGGGATCTTGCAACGATATCTACGTCGTCTGCTTATGCTAATATTTGGACGGATTTATTACCAATCGTACCTGAGGTCTGTATATCGGATTTTCTAATTACTTTTTGTAATACCAGATTGAACAGAAGGCAGGCTAGAGCGTCTCCTTGCGTTAACCCTTTACTTGTTCTAAATTCGGGTGATACCTCAGTCAGAAGACGCACAACACACGATATTCCAGACATCGTTAGTTTAACCAACCTCACTAGTTTTGAGGGTATATTCATCTCCTGCATTGCTTCAAATAGTTTCTGGCGGATAACACTGTCATAAGCATTTTTGAAGTCTACAAAGAGATGGTGTGTTGGGACATTATATTTAATTCCTTTTTCAAGGATCAGTCGTAGAGAGAAAATTTGCTTCACTGTGTATTTGCCTCTTCTAAAGCCAGACTGGTAGGGGCCAATCTCTTTATCAGCGAAATGGACTAGTCTATTTAAAAGAACATTTGAGGGGATTTTGTAGGCACAGGGTAAAAGCGAAATACCCCTGCAGTTCGAACACTCCAGTCGATCTCCTTTCTTATGTATTGGACAGATGACAGTTTGTCCCCACTGGCTCGGTACTGCTTCGTTTTCCCAGATAGACATAACCAAGTTATGAATTGCCTTATGGAGTTCCTCTCCGCCATACTTAAATAGTTCGGCTGGTAGACTGTCAACTCCAGGCGCTTTATTATTTTTCATTTTGGCAATTGCTTCCTCTATCTCGTCTAAATCGGGTGTTCTATGTCATCATCGCCGTGTTCTACTATCTGCCCAAGTTCAGGTGACACTTCCTCTTCTGCGCAATTACTATTTAAGAGGCTATCAAAATGTCGTGACCATCTTTACATTATGACCTCTTTTCCGGATAATAAAATCCCATCCTCTTTTCTTAGTGCAGTCACTTTTGGTTTAAAAGGGTCCCTTCCTTTGTTTACTTTCTGGTAAAACAGCCTGTTTTCATTTACACTTCTATGGGCTTCGATATTCTCTAATTGTTTATTCTCTCATATCCTCTTTTTCCTTCTATGAATTTTCTTTTCCTCTCTCCTTCTTACCCTATATTCTTCCGAAGACCTCCTAGTAGATCGCTTATTAAGCTTGTCTTTATAGGCTGCGTTCTTCGCATCTGTGGCTATCTTACATTCCTCATCAAACCACGGGGATCTTTCAATCCGTTCAGGTGGTCCTGGTAACTCCTCGGCCGTTGTTGCTATCGCATCGTGGTAGTGCTTCCACATGTCTTCTATTGACTTATCCGTTTCAGTGGGTGCTTCTCTAAGCTGAGAGACAAGCCTATGCTGATAAGCCTGGAGGATTTCGTCATTCTTTAATTTATTAACGTCAAACCTTTTGACTTTTACTGAGCGAGTCTTTTTCGCCAGTGATATCCTTGATCTAATTTTAGCTATGGCTAGATAGTGGTCCGAGTCCACATTGGCTCTCCTGTATTATCTTGTACTCATTAGGTCTGATTTTTGACGATCACTAATTAGCAGGTGGTCAATTTGATTACACGTGCTTCCGTCCGGCGATGTCCACGTGGCTATATGGATTCTTTAGCCTGGGAAGGATGTATAGAATCCACATGATGCTGCGAAACTAATGAGCCTTAGCCCATTGCCATTACTGACGTCATAAAGGCTATGTAATCCAATCGTGGGACTGTAACATTCTTCCTTCCCAACTTTGGCATTAAAATCGCCTAGGAGGATTTTCATACCATTCCGGGGGCAGTCGTCAAACGATCTCTCGAGGGCCTCATAAAAGTCCTCCTTTTCTTCCTCCTCTGATGTTTCCGTGGGTGCATGGCAGCTTATAAAGCTATAATTAAAAAATTTTCCTTTCATCCTAAGTTTACAGATACGAGGATTCACAGGGGTAAATCCAATGACTTGCTCTCTGATTCTTCCTCTCACTACAAAGCCAGTCCCAAAGATGTGCTTTTTCTCGTGGCAGCTGTAATAAATGGTGTGGTGTCTTTTTTCAAGAAGGCCTTTGCCAATCCAGCGGATCTCTTGGATAGCAGCGAGGTCTATTTTATAACTGTCAATTACATTAAGAAGGCCTTGCAGGCCTCCTAGTCTATATAGTGATAAAACGTTCCGAAAACCAATTTTTAAGTCCGCATAGCGTTTCCAGGGTCCATTCCCATTAATCAATCCGGCGTTACTATTTTCTCTTTGAGGTCTCGTAATCAAAATTTTAAGACGTGCGGGTGATTGGCCCACAGCGCCTGAGTCTGGTGGAGGGGCTGCCTCGTTAGAGCCTCCAGACCGGCCCTCCCAGATGGGACCGCTACCCCACGGAAGGTAGCCCTGAATTATGTACTGTTCGTGCCTTAGTGGTTTATGAGGGGTGTAGTGTAAGCGTTAGTGTACTGTTCTGGTGAGTGTGCATGGTGTACTGAGCTGTGGTAACCTGTGGGATCGCTACTTCCCAAGTAGTTGCATGCAACAACTACCCCTTGCGGGAAGCTAAATTTTATAACTGACTTTTTAATTTTATCCAAACTGATATAAAGGGAACGTTCATGTGTAACTTTCGAAATGGTTTTCACCGGAAGTATATATTTTAAAGGCCAAAAGTAAAAATAAAATATTATCTTACTAATATCATAACCCTTAGCACCCATTTTTGCCACCCACACAACCGATAGCCCGGATAGCCATCGAATGATGGCTTTAAGTAGATTTGCCACGATTTTTTTTCTTTCTAATTATTGCTGTTCCATATTTCTCGTAACATCCGGTTTTAGAGGTCCAATTGTGTGGCAATCATCGGCCAAACATAAACTGCGTCAGTGTTCTCCCTGTAGCAGTTATGTGATATAAGAAGTTCCAGTTCTTTAGAGACTCCAGAACAAGGGAAATATGTTTGCAGCTCTCTTTCGTTCCTTAAAAGTTTTAGTATTTCTTTTTGCCAGTCGCATTGTTTATTCCTAAAACTAATTGTCATCAAGTCGCTCCTCCAGATTTGTGCCAACCCATAGCGCTCTCCTATTCCTCTGACATGCAAATATTCATGAACTGACTCATTATCTGCCCTAATATGTTTGGCGAAGTGACACGTTCCCAACCTTGAGGATGATTTGTTATATAGAATTTATCCTCGGCGCCAGTATGTAATTTAGTAAAATATATTTAATACATTTTTTCTGATCTTTGCATTTCATATTTTTAAAATAATATCTTTATATATCCATATGATTATCTATTTCAATATATAATATTAACTACTGTGGTTTTTATAGTTGTTCACTTATCAGTCACCCAGTCACCCACAGATCATAGGTTTCACAAAGACAAAACAAGTCGGAATTGGATAACAACACTTTATTATACCAAATAAATCCAGCCGCCTGATACACAGACAATTCTATACATAACATAGGCATTCTGTGCTTCATGAGGTCTCCAACTCAACTGCTTCTCACGGGTGCCATTTTACCCCCTCTCAGTCGCTCCTTCAGGTTCTCCAACACTGCAAACATAAAAACATAACATAGTATATTGTTAATCAAAATTCTGGGCGATAGATGTTTCATCTAGGGTAAAGCTAGGAGAGATGACGGGGGTAGGAGAGAAGACGCAGGCTTTACTTCTCTTGTTTGCCAACACGTGGCGTCATGCACAGTTAGTCCAGGAGTAGAGAGATCAGAAGCGAACTTATTGCAAAATTCTTCAGTTATTTTGTGCGTTCTTCTGTGTTCTACGAACATTTATACGCATCAGCTATATCTGGTGAATACCTGAATTTTCATAGCGCTTAGTAAATTTTTATGTACTATATAAATTGCAATTGAAATGAAAGATTTCCTACTGTCGTTAAAGCTGGACTCGTAGACATAGTGTTTACCAAGTTTCATGTCGATCAGCCATGTTACCTTCACAGAAGAGAGGTCTCCTACCTATGGTGCGTCATCTATCCTACCATAATAGGAGAGATGGCCAAATGTAGTGCACTTGTATTTTGTTTCTGGAACAAATGAAAATGTCCTTATTTTGAAAAATAAGCTTTTTTTGTAGATAATAGTAGTTGAAATATGTTTTATACACATTACCGCTTTAATATAACTCCTATATTTTGATTCAGGGCATAAATTTGAAATGTGCGTCATCTCTCCTAGCTTTACCGTATTCATTTCTTTCGTTACAATCTATTTTAATAAATAAATTTTCATAGGTATGTATCTATTATATTACATCTCTCCACTCATAGTATACAAGATTAGAGTAGAGGATTAATATCGAAATATGGTACTTTTATTATTTCGTATCATAGGCCTTGTTAAATTGAAACTTCGGTTTTGCCAAAAGTTTCGGCACGGATGTATGCTTTCTTCCGTGGTTCGTATCTACAATATTCAATTATCAAGTTCATTCATGAGTTATGTTTGCGATAAAAAAATTAAAAGTTGTATTAGCGGTGGCACAAAAAGTGTTAGTAATATTTAAATTCAAATTTAAAATAGAAAAAAAAACTTTGTATGTTTTACTAAGTTTCATTAAGTAAAAAAACGAATTTTGCTATTAAAGAAACATTTGCAACAAATGAACTTCATTTCTTGATTGTTCCATCATGTTGCAGAATAGTTTAAAGAGCTATTTCGTAGTGCGCCTATTCATTTTTATAATAACGACATAAAAAGGCGGAGTAAGGCGCGAGAGTTACTTGTCTACGGAAAATGAATTAGCTGGAAAACCAAGAAAAGACTGTTCATACTTATGTTAGCAGCGATAGTTATTCATATTGTAATTTTGTGCTCCGGCATACCTGGATATCCTGTCTGTTATTTTTAGATTACCCCGTTTTGCACGGGTCCCAAAACCAACGGGCCCATCATCCCGCTTATTATAATTATTATAAATCAAAATTGTTATATTTGTTAAAATAATTATTATAAATTCAAATGTTAATTTTAATATTATAATACATTTCTTAAAATTATAGTATTATCTTTCTTAATGATTAATGATATTATATCTGCGCAATAAAACATTTTGGTGGATTATGGTGATTACAAAATAAGCCACAAAATTTCTATTTCTACTTTCAACTAAATTAAAGTTTTATAGGTTTAGTGTCATAATTTTGTGTAGGAAAAATAGAAAGTATATACTTAATTTTTAGATGTAATAATATTAGTAGATTACTGTTGAACAATAATATTCTAAGCATCATTCCCACAAATAAAAACAACAGAATAATTTCCAAATCGTCAGGCCTTAAGTTATAAAGAGATTTTTATACGACTATGGCCAGAAGAGTTTTTCAAAGAAAAAACAGACAATGAGCTGTCAGAGGCTCCTAGGAAGAGAAAATCTAAAGGCAGTTACTCAAGTCATTAAAATCATCCATCAGCCTTATTGAAGTCTATACTCAACCTACAATAATGTATTATTAGATCAACAAATTTAGTTTCTTTTGTGTTGATAATTGTTATTTCATGCTGTGTAAATAGTATATTATTTCATATTGTGAAATTTTGACGTATTGTATTATTTCCAATGAGTGGACAGACTTTCTTACCATTGAGACTATAATTTATATTAAAAATAAGTAATTGTCATTAAGTCTTATGTAACCTTTTCTTTAAATGAATTGTCAGGTTTCAAAAATTAGAGGATCCATAAGAAAAAGTTTTGCATGCCTAACTAATTTATTTATTTTCTGAATTAATTATAAACTTTTTTTTTTACTTTTCTTACTTGCTATTGTGATCTTGTCACAGTTCGAAATTGAATTTTCACAGGAGATTCACTGAATCTTGTGATGTGTGTATGAGTGACTCTAATTTTTTTAATACTAACAGTACAATTAAGATATTGTTGTGGTGCACCGAGGGAACAATTAGAGCGAAACAAAATATTATATTTAGAATTAAGTATATACTGAATATTTATACTAATACAATAGTTTATATACCGTATACACAAATTGTTGCATTCCTTTCTTAAAAAAGAAATTTCTTGCTTATAAAAACCTTAAGAGAACTAATTGAGAACATAACTTGTTTAAAGTAAGAGATTATATTTAATTTAGAGCAAGAGTTTGTGCCAAAGACAGTAGAATTCAGAGATTTATAGGAAATTAATGGAAGGCGAAGAGCAGCCATTGCTAATAGTTTAATAAACAAGAAAAGAATAGATTTAAAGATAATAACTATAACTGGCAACACATCACATTTAACTCTTACAAAAGCTTTCGGTGTATTTTTTATAAAAATTTTGAATTTTGCTTTAAAAACTGTAATTGCACCTGTTTCAAATCATCAATATAATGAAACACCCATATCTCACTTGAACATAATAGTGTAGCTGTAACAACTGACTCAAGAAGCTTATTTATTTACTTTTTATACTATTAATTACTGCCCCACAATTTGATACAATATTCTTAATTTTAGATTATCCTGAAACATAATCCTTTTTTCCGATAAAGTAAACCAACGGTAGAAAATGAGTTTACAAATATTTCCTGAGAGAGAAAGAACCTAACACATTTCTATACCATAAACTTCCATGAGGATTGTGGTTATTCGATTTTCCACCATGAATTAGATGAAGTTAAACACAACTCTTTACTTCTTTCGCCTCCGTGTTCCATGTTTTTCAGCTAAAAGGCGCGGTGGGCGGAAAGTAGAGTGAATCTGGGGAAGCATAATAGGGCCCATGAGATGTAAGTGCTATTTGAAGAGGGTCCGATTTCTACAGTAGAAATGGGAATACAATAGTAAGAGTAAGTAAATATAAAAACTCACATATATCTTACAAGTGGAAAGAAAAACTAGAGAACACTCTCTTAGCAGAACAATATGGTGTAGCTAATGACTCTATTCAGGACATATTTATTGCACTTTCTTTAATCATTTGTTCAACATTACTAGTTCAATTATTGAACATTCTCCCATTCACCATTATTTAATATTATTTAAATCTAATAACTTGCTCATAAATTCTATTTAATTAACTTTAATTAAATAATTAATTTGCTTGTTTGAAAATGATATCTTTCTTTCTTTGAAGTTGAATAAGAGGAGGAATTAATTGGGAATCAGATTACAATCAGAAGAGGATTAAAAAAAAATTAAAATCTTAAATGGGCTAGCGGCCATATAAGAACGTTTTAGTTAACAATTTAGTTTTAAAATATATTATTAATTAACAATAATATTTTTTACATAAGTTCAACAACATTCATATAACTACGAGTAATACACATGCTACAATTTAATTTAGCAATCATGAACTATAATTATTGTATTGTTCTTGAGGATTAATATAATGAAACACTGAATAGAGAAATTCATTGATTTGCAAAATTATTATAGTCATAAGGTGTGGGCCAATTAATTCAATTTGATACAGTTCAACGAATTCATAAATTTACTAGAGATCTTGTAACCAATAGGTTCAGATTTTTTTTTTGCCAGCATTGCAGACATCTAGGCTTGGAGTCCATAATAAGCCTTCTTTTATTTGCCTAAGTTATTTTCAATAATCAGTTAAGTAGTAATTAGAGAATTTAGTATTTGTTTTGAGGTTTTATCTTTTCAGACGATTATTATAATTAAGTGTTATTAAGGTAAGTCTTCTGGGGTTGCCTCCTCTTCATCTCTTGATACAAGCGGAGGCGAGGGCTAATGCGTACAGACTAATGAACAATGCTAGCCAAAGAACAAAGAAGCTCCCTAGCCAAGCACTTGGACATTATTCAGAAGGTTGATCCTGGCCCTATCTTTAAGATGGCTGGGGAGGAGTGCAGTCCAACATTCCACTTTGAGCTCCTCTTCCAAGTGATAGTAACGTCACGTCGGAGTGGGCTAAAAGCTGGGAAAAATGGGGCCGGACTGGGGGATCCTGGTTCACGGATGGGTCCAAAATGGCCTGCGGAACTGGAGCCGGGATAATGGAGTTAAGCCGGAGGTACGCATTGCGAGACCCCTCGGCGGTTACTCCACAGTTTTCCAGGCTGAAGTCTATGCAATACAGATCTGTGCTGAGGTGAACCTGCGGATGGACTCTAGGAATAGAGAGATATGCATCTTCTCGGACAGCCAGGCTGCGCTGAATGCACTTCGGGCATTCAGAATCACCTCTCCTCTGGTCAGGGAGTGTAGTGACTCCCTGG